>JAOTRH010079165.1:0-17320 GCA_034768845.1 Heliamphora exappendiculata
CAAAAACAAAAGAATACCACGGAGCACAAGTTACATCCACACGGGAGAATGACCAAGAACAGTGCGGAACCCTCACTGTATCATCAAACCAGCATACCATATCCCATTGTACAGACTAGACAGATGCAGTGAGGGAAATAGAGAGAGAAAAACCCTCTAGAAGGGATTGCCGGAGGTCCGGCGAGGCTCGCCGGAGGTCGGCGAGGCCCGGCGAGTGGTCGGCGAGTGGCCGGAGGTCCTGCGAGGAGGTTTAGAAGCTGTTACGGCGACTGAGGTTGGTCGCGAAGGCCTGCTGTGGTTCTGACGGAGGTCGACGATGGTCGGTGAAGGGTTGACGGTGGTCGGCGAGGGTCGGCAGAGGTCCGACGAGGGTTTGGAAGGGTCGACGGTGGCTGGCGGCTAGGGTTTGTGGCTGGTCGCGATGCGAAGGTTAGGGCTTGTGGCTGGTCGCGACGCGAGGGTTAGGGTTTCTGTCTGGCGATGGCTGGATGACTGGTCGGCGAGGGCTAGCGGAGGTCCGGCGAGGGTCCGACGAGGGTCGGCGAGGGTCACCGGAGGTTCGGCGATGGTTGCGACGCAAAAACTAGGGTTTGTGGCTGGCGGCGGCTGGAGGGATTGAAGGTTAGGGTTTGATAGCTAGGGTTCCATGACTCTGATACCATGTTAAAAAAGAGAGAATACAGGAAAACGTGTCTCATTATGAGACATACTCACATATTTATTAAGCAAATGAGAGCCTACAATAGATACTGTGGGCATCCTCACAGGATATTATAATTACTTAACATCTTAATACTAAATATATATTAACACGATTGTGCTTCGAATCCGTGCGAAGAGTGTTCAAATCACTAAATCGATACCCTAGAGGGCCACTAGGAAGGATTTTGGCACTTATGAGCGAGATTGCAACAAGAAAAAACTAGATCGGAGGACCCAAAGTGCAATTTGCGAAGAACAAGCCATTAGTGCCGAAATGATGAAAAAAATTCGAAAAAAATATCAGGAAATCGAGAAAAAAAGGAGAAAAATCATAGGAGCATAGATCGGCACTAGGCGATCATTTGGGAATTTTTTTCGTGCTTTCATTTTTTATTTTAACAAGGACGAATTTAGATAAAGAAAAGAAAGAAAAAAGAACGAAAAAAAAAAGTTGGATCGAAAAGCTTTGATACCAAGTTGAATAGTAAAAAAATGATTTAGGATTAAAAGAAGAGAGAAGAGAGAAAGACAAATGGAGAATATTATTAGAAGAATAATGAGATTTAACTTCATCTCTACACCACATCAGTATTTATATAAGAGACACCAAAACTAATTATAAAAAGATCCTAACATATTTAAGTAATTATCTAACAATCTAACAGTTCACCGTCACTAATACATTTTGCGATCCAAGAATTTGTGACAATTGAAATGCTGTCTTCATGGCATCGCAAATATCTTTACCGATCACAAAGATACTTTTTGTGATGATTTATGTTGTAGCAAAAAACTATTTCTCTAGTACTGATGGGACACGTCACTAAAGACAAAGGCTAACCAAAAGAGTTAAATCTCAAACTTAAATTCTGAAGAACGAAGCATAGGTGTTTTCACGTGTCATTAGAATTTTTCTAGAAGTTCTCTGGTTTCACATACAATTTACATGGTCGATCTCAACATCTATGACAGTTCTATGTAGATCAATGATACACATTATATACAATGGGCCCAATAATATATTTCAAGCTATCCAACACTCTCTCTTACGTACAATCCTGTCTCGCACGTGGAGAAATAAATAAACTGAACAGGTGCAACACATAGAGTACATAATAACAAATATAATAGGGAAACACATCACGATACTTGAACTCAAGATCTCGTGGAACTACAGCGCTGATACCATGTTAAGTCACCAATTGTTCTAAAAGGTTAAATTTTTAGGAAATGGACCTACCAATATATATTAAGTTATCTAACAATAACAAGTACTTATTTAACAATGCAATCATTTTTGATAGAGAACATGGTTTAGGTATAATTGTTTATCTTATTCAATTATATGTATTTACATACACGTATAAATGTATATATATCATTCGGTGGCTTTATCATAATGGAATCAAATTTGTGCTTTCCTCCCCTTCACTTTCTGTTTTACAAACAAAGTTGAAACCCATTTCAAAGGAAACCCATGTAGCTAGGATTTCATTTTGAAGGGGCCAGTTCGATTCAGGAACCCATTTGCTCAACATACAGATACCATATGTGCCACTGATTCTTTTTTTTTTTTTTTCACTTCTTCACCTCTTATATGTATTGACAAAATAAACTTCACATGTACCTGTAGGACTCCCCATATTGAAAAATATACTGGAACCACTATAACACATGAACCATGTAGGAGGTGAAGAGATCTATTGAAATATTTCGGTGATAAAAAGCAGCACAAGACAAAAGCCTCCCACATTTCAAACTATTGTATTGGTCCATCAAAATAATTCAAACAAATCCATCCCCACTGTTCATAGTCCTCAAACCAAACGTATATTTTCTAATGTTATGTGACTTAGAAGCTTAACCTTTCAAGCACCATGAGCGTTCAAGGTTGATCACCTGGCCTCTCAAGCCATGAGAGTTTTATTCTTCTAGGCTAGTTTGTATCTTTGTTTTGAGGAATGTATTCCCGTGCCAATTTAGGTTGTTTTTGAGCCTTATTGGAATATTCTTCAATTGATAATAAAACAACTTACCAAAACGTACAGAAAAAAGAAAGAAAGAAAGGGCTGCAATTCAACTTCAAATTTCGCCATCCATTTTGTCATAAGACAAGAAAGCTGTTAGGATGATCTTATATATTTGTGTTGCATCACCAACTTTCTTATTTTCATCATTTGTTAGTTGAAGTTATTTTTAACTGTAATTTTTGGTTTCCTGATTTGATTGTGTTGAAAAACTACAAGAAAAAGAAAATATGGAGAAATAAAGTTCCATGTGTTACTCAGAACTTATTTTTTTTGTTAGTTTTGTTAATTTCTTCATTTCAAAGGTAGGCCGGTGATATTAATGACATTGCGTAGTGACTAGTGATACATGTGTTACAGGGATAAACAACAATGAATATCAAATAACAAAAGGAACAATAAGTGATTTTCTTGCTGCTGCATGAAAGTAACCATTTCTTCATATGTTGAATGCCAAATATTATAGTGGAATCTCTAAGATAATAGTCAATATTCTTTCATTTTGTTCATAACCACAAAAATGATTAAGAGTTGTTTCCTTAATTCCTTGTTTATATGCTTTGGGCGCTGTGATTGCTCTGCAGAAATTGAGCAAGGTTGCTGGAGTGGATAGCACCGGCAAGTTGCAACTATGTGAAGGTTGGACTACTTTTCATTTTGTATTCACATTTTCCTTCCAACATTGAACCCATCTACTTTTAACTGCTTTCTCTTATGATTGAGTTTCTCCTCCTCTGTAGGGACCCATTCCCTTTTTATTTTGAGAATTAATTAAGACTTGTTTGGAGACTTTCAGTGGTATATGAAAAAGTGTTATTTTTATGAGAATTGAAATTTGAGTCATGATAATGATGGTAATTACATGCGTGGTGGTACATAAGGACAATTATTATGGGTTGCTTGAATGAATTTTGAGGTGTTTGGGCAAAAATTTGAACCTTATAAATATCATCTTCGGATCCTGTCATAGCGGTGATCGCTCGAGTAGTTGTGAGTCTGTTCGAGTGGACTGTCGGCAGATCCATTTTAAAGTTGCAAGTTGGGGCTTTTATTTTCATTTCTCTCTTTCCCTTGTCTCTCTAACTCGAGCCTATAACCCTATGATTCCCTTTGGAGCATCTTGGAGCTCCCCTCATATCCTTCTTTGGTTGATCTCTCTTGCTCCTCCTTGGTCCATACACCGTTGGAGGCTTAAGTTATGCGTTGGAGACTTGCTTCTCATTGTTCGGTTGGAAATCTTTGTCGTTGGAGCTTGGTAGAGCTTAGTCCTTGATGTTTTGGCTTCAAAGATGTAGGATCTATAACTATTGTTGGTCAATACATGTACATGAGTTGTATATTCGTTGTATTTACTTAAAAGTATGAGAAATTTATGTTTTTGGAACTCTAGGTTAGGTTTTGTGGTTAAAATATGTTGAATCTTGAGTTCATTGATGATTTGTGTTAAATCTATCATATTAGTATTATTGGAGAACAGTTGATTTTGTGAAATAAAAAATTAGGGCTTGGTTTGGGTTGAACCTTGAAAATTGAGGGTTTTTGGGGTTGATGAACTTAAATGGTTGAATTGATTTGATTCTTGATAAATTGGAGGTTGTATCAGCCTATTTGTTCATAAATTGGAGGTTGTATCAACCTATTTGTTCATAAATTCCATGAATTTTGAGAAATGTGAAAACCATGAAATGGTGGGTTGGGGTTTTTGAACAAATTTTGTGAGTTTAATGAAATGTGAAGTCAATGAGATGTTTGGTTGAGGGTTTTGAGCTAATTTAATTCGAATATGAAAAATATGTGAAATAGGTAATGATTAAAGTATTTAATCTTAATTGTGTTTGGTTGGGTGAGAGGAACCGGGTTAACGGTTGGGCTCGTGCTAGTATAAATGTGAATGATCTAATTAAAGTACCGTGTGAATTGATTGGATAATTAAGGTTGGACTCAAGTAGCTCCTCGGTGAAAGACTAGAAATTTGCCCAATGTAAGGTAGACCTTTTCATTAGGTTAATCCTCGTAAAAGCGTGCTCTTCGGCGGTCCACCCATCGATATTTTCGAGAGAAATTGAAAATGTGTGCTCTCCATGTCGAGCTATAGAATGGATATTTATCCTTTAGGCCTCGCATGGTCCGATTGTGATAACTACATCTGGTTTATAGGTGCCGTCTGGGTTTGGTACTTAATTAAATCAAGAATTGGTTGGGGTTTGAAAGACTGTGGTTGATAATTGAGAGTAATTGAAAGTATGAAAATCGTGAATAGAATTGGGTTTGTGAAACCTTAATTGAACGATTGAAAATTGTGGTAAATGTGGAAGGTGATTGGGAACGTGAAAACATTAAAACGGTTTGAAAATAGAGTTGGTTTGTTTATGAAAATTCTATTACGTGAATGAAAATTTGTTTGAAAATAAACTTAGTTTTTAGATAAAACTACGTGGTGTATTTTACATAACCATCTTTGCATGTTATGCATTTGTTCATCCTTAGTCTATTTTCTACGAGTCTCGGCTCATGTTGTTTAAATGCATTTCAGGTGATAAGGGAAAACATGTAATCAAATGAGAACAACAGTCGTAGTGACCTCTTGGGTTATTTTGATTAGAGTTGTATATTGTCATTGTAATTACTTGGTTATTTCTTGAGAGTTGTATTTGGGTTGGTGGAACCCGTTTTGTAAGGCCCTAAGACAATGAATTCATAACTTGTATGCATGTGAGATCGTCGGGTTCTTATTCGGGTTGATTTCTCGATTTTTGTACGAAATTCTATGGATTCAAATGTTGGTTTTCAAACTTTCATGAAGTTGGAAGCTATTTCAATGTTAAATGTATATTTTACTTAATATTTTTGTTTGGCTAAAATAATGTTCAAAGGATGAAGGAAATTGGTGACTTTCCAACACTCAAATTTTTTTTCAAGATTTTGGATAGTTTACTCACCGCTCAAGCGGTGGGGAGTTCGCTCGAGTGGACTCCGCTGCGTGGTACACTTTTAAAAATTTATTTTAAAAAGAAGCTTCGTTAGTTATCTTATGGGCATCTTTTATGGCATAAATAGCTATTTTTGTGGGCTTGTTTTACAGAGAAAAAGTTCTCCTTTATGTCGATTTTGATGGAAAAAATGAAACGTTTTGGTTGATTTTTTTTTCTTCAACAAAGTTTAGTTTCAGTTTACCTTTTGGTTTGATTTTTTGATAAAATTTTAAACTCAAGGGGCAACAGTGGACAGAATTAGGGGAATCAGGGGCGATTGTATGCTCTTGTGGAGCCCAGTACGTCTGTGGCACCTGTTGTGCCAGAAATCGCAGCCAGTCCTTCAGTTATACGAGGTACGTTCTTAGTGTACAATTCTTGGGCCAGTGGTCTCGTTGATACCAGAGCATCGCACTCTTTCATCTCATCTGCATTCGCATCCGCATTGGGGTTAGAGATAGACGTGTTAGGTAACACTTTATCTGTAGAGACGCCGATGGGTGAGATTACCGTGTTGAAACGTGTTGTAGAGCATGTGAGATGAAGATTGCTGATCACCGTTTGGTGTTTGATTTTATTGTGCTCGATATGTCATCGTTTGATATTATCCTAAGAATGGATTGGTTGACCACCTTTTGCGTCTTCATTGATTGTGACCGGCGACGAGTGTTTATTTGCACATTGGAGGGAGATTCCTTTTATTTCGTGGGTGACCGGGATAGCGGTTTAGTACCTAGATCTCTTAGATCGCGGAGCCGTGACGGTCTTAGCCTCATTTTCTCTACCTTGTCGGTGAGTGAGGTTGACCTTGCTCGTGGAGAGCTTCCTCCAGTTGTTTGTGAGTTCCCAGACATTTTCTCGAGTGATTTGTTTGAGCTTCCGCCACGGTGGGAAGTGAAGTTTTCCATAGACCTCGTTTTGGGAACTGCCCCCATTTCTATGCCCTCATACCGTTTTGCACCAGCTAAACTGATAAAGTTGAAGGTGCAGGTCCAGGAGTTGTTGGACAAAGGGTTCATCCGCCCTAGTATGTTTCCTTGGGGAGCCCCGACATTGTTTGTAAATAAGAAGGATGGGACATTACGTCTTTGTATAGATTATCGTAAGTTAAACCACGTATCCGTTAAAAACAAGTACCCCATGCCTCGTATCGACGACCTGTTTGATCAATTAAAAGGTTCATGTTGTTTCTCGAAGTTTGACTTGAGATCAGTTATCATTAGTTACTAATCAAGGAGGAAGACATTCCGAAAACGGCCTTTTGTTCTCGTTACGAACATTTTGAGTTCCTAGTCATGCCCTTTGGGCCGACGCATTATGCGTCGGCAACGTTCATGGACCTTATGAACCGTATCTTTCATCCTTACCTTGATCGGTTTGTGGTAGTATTCGTGGACGATATCTTAATTTATTCCTCATCGGAGGAGGAGCACGAGGAGCACATTCGAATTGCCTTACAGTTGTTACAGGATCATCGACTGTATGCCAAGTACAACAAATGCGAGTTTTGGTTAACTGAGGTAAAGTTCCTGGGGCATGTAGTTTTGAGGAATGGAGTAGCAGTGGATCCCTCTAAGATCAACGCTGTGATAGAATGGGAGAGACTGAAGAATGTGTTTGAGATTTGGAGTTTCTTGAGATTGGCAGGTTATTACCGTAGATTTGTAAAAGATTTCTCTAGACTCGCAGCGCCTATGACACGCCTTATACAGAAGGGAATCAAGTTTGTGTGGGACGACGACTGTGAACTCACTTTTCAAACATTAAAGACATGGTTGACTAGTACGCTTATTTTGATTGTACTCGAGAGAGGACTCGATTATGTCGTTTATTGCAATGCATCACACGAGGGGTTGGGTTGCGTGTTAATGCAACTGGGTAAGGTGGTTGCCTATGGGTCAAGACAGTTAAAGGTTAATGAGAAGAACTACCCTACACATGATTTAGAGCTCGCAGCCGTGGTCTTCTCTTTAAAGACCTAGAGACACTACCTGTATGGGGAACGCTTTGAAGTGTTCTCAGATCATAAGAGTTTGAAGTACTTATTTTCGCAGAAGGATTTGAATTTTCACTAGAGAAGATGGATGGAGTTCTTGGGAGATTATGATTTCGATCTACAGTATCACCCAAGGTAAGGCCAATGTGGTAGTCGACGCTCTTAGTCGGAAGTCTTTGAGCACGTTAGCACGCGTGGCCGTTAAGGAGTGCAATATGCTCGGGGAGGTTGGAGAATGTGACCTTCGTTTGGGAAAGTCTAGTAAGTGCGTTACCTTGTTCACACTAGTTTCTCAGCCTACCCTTGTTCACCACATCGTCGAGGCACAACGATCTAATGCAGAGAGTTTAATGTTTCGGGAGCGAGTTTTGAGTGGCGAGGATGCTAAGGAGTGGACTATCCACTCCGATCAAAGCTTGAGATTTGCAGAAAGGATTTTTGTGCTGGAAGTGTGTCGCAGAGACGTGCTTCGTGAGTTTCATCACTCACGTTTAGCAGTACATCCGGGTGGCACCAAGATGTATCATGACATGCATAGGCAGTTTTGGTGGAGGGGTATGAAGAAAGACGTTACGCTTTTCGTCTTGCATTATCTCACTTGCCAACAAGTAAAGGCTGAACATCAGCAACCAGCGGGTCAGTTGCAACCATTACTAGTGTCAGAATGGAAATGAAAACATCACCACGAATTTCGTTTTGGGCCTTCCAAGGTCGCCGAGAGGGCATGATGCCGTGTGGGTTGTGGTGGATAGATTGACCAAGTCAGTACATTTCCTACCAATTTGCATGACGGATTCAGTTGATAAGCTCAGCAAGCTTTATGTGAGTGAGATTGTTAGGCTCCACGGAGTGCCTGTTTTCATCGTTTCTGACCGAGATCCTCGTTTCACGTCGCGTTTTTGAAAAAGTTTGTAATCAGCTATGGGGACGAACCTACTTTTTAGTACTGCTTTTCACCCACAGACGGATGGCAGTCAGAACGCACTATTCAGATACTTGAGGATATGCTACGAGCGTGTTCTCAATTTTTGTGGGTCATGGGAGGACCATTTACCTTTGGTGGAATTCGCCTACAATAGTTATCAGTCGAGCATTGAGATGGCATTTTATGAGGCATTATCTGGTAGACCATGCAGGTCACCCGTTTGCTGGACCGACGTCGGTGAGGCAGCCGTGGTAGGGCCTGAGCTCGTGCGTGAAACCACAGAAAAGATCATCGCGATTCGTAAGCGTTTAGTGACCGCCCAAAATCGTCAGAAGAGTTATGTTGATAAGCGAAGAAGACCATTAGCGTTTGCGGTGGGAGACCACGTGTTTTTGAAGGTCTCGCCACGAAAGGGTTTGATGAGGTTTGGTAAGAGTGGAAAGTTATCGTCGCGTTTTATTGGGCCGTTCGAGATCCTTGATAGGATTAGAGAGGTGGCCTATCGCCAAACCTTGCCACCACAGCTAGCATCTGTCCACAACGTTTTTTACGTATCTATGTTACGTAAGTATGAGCCAGACCCATCCCATGTTCTGGATTGGATGGAGTTGAGGGTAGAGGATGATGTTACCTACGAGGAGAGATCGGTGAGAATCCTTGACGCTAAAGAACAAGTCTTGCGAGGAAGAACCATTCGGTATGTGAAGGTGTTATGGCTTCACCATGGTATCGAAGAAGCTACGTGGAAACAAGAGTCGGTAGTTCGTGAGAAATACCATGAGTTGTTTGGTTCTTGATGTATACTTAATTTCGAGGACGAAATTTCCTAAGTGGGGGAGGTTGTAGTGGGCCGATCCGTTTTATTTTTTAAAGAAGAATTAACCGTCGATTTTGAGTAAGAATAAAAACCTTAACTTCTGTAATTCATTGGAGAGCATTATGAGCTTGGATACGCATGTGGAGATATGTGCGGTGAAGGAAATAAGGCTCCAAGAGATGTTGGGACAAACATATGCAAAAATGTGTGGAGGGAAGTGACATACCTTCACTATTTTGATCATATCTTTTTGTAGAAAATGGATTCCGGAATGGGGTAGAACCATTGGAAAGTAGATCTTCGGGGCTCCAGTTTAAGCACAAGAACGACCCTATTTGGAGTTCAAATGAAGGAGATGTGTTTGTTCAAAGTTGGATAGACAGTGCAGTCACGGAGACCGATCGATCGGCCTCAAGACTGATCGTGTCTGGCAGAGACTATATATGTCGGGTGTTGGGTAAATTCACTCATTCTTTCCTCTTCTCTCTCTCTCTAGAGTTTGTGTGAGAGTTAGGGTTTGTGTTTGGAGAGTTTTTAGAGCTTCTTTGGCCCTTTTGAGAGGATTTCTTGCTTTCACCTTGGTCATTGGCACGTTGGAGGCTCAATCTAGACATTGGAGGCTTGATTCTCACAGTGTGGTTGGAGACTTTCGCATTTGGGGCTCGTTTGGGGCTCGTTTGGGGCTTTCCTTGTGGATCTAGCATCCTAAAGGTAGGATCTAGCATCCTAAAGGTAGGATCTAAGACCTTTCTTGAATACCATTGTGACATGTGTCGTATTTTTCTAATCTATGAACATAAAAGCATGAAAATAGTGTTTTCAAAACCCTAAATTTGAGTTTGGTGATAATGAGGATTAAATCTTAGATTTGTGGAAGATTTAACATATTCCTTTCTTTGCGTTGTTGTTCCATGCGATTGGATTAAGAAATGAGTAATTAGGGTTTGGGGTTTTGAGTTTAAACCATGAAAATTGAGGTTTTGGCTTTAAACCATGAAAATTGGGGCTTTTGGGTTTAAAGACCCGGTACAACAAAATTGACATGTTTATTAGTTATGTTGAGGGTTGTGATAACCTGTTGTACAATTATTCTATGAATTTACGTGACATACAGTCATCTCAAGGGAGAATGCCGGTTGTTTGTATAAAATCGATGAATCATTGAATCTGATTTGTGAATAATGGAAAACATATAATGAGTTGGTTGTGCTGGGTTTGGCGAGAGAAATCATTTCGGTTGGACTCACGTGTGTGTGTATTGTGATGTGATATATTAACAAGGACCAATTTTTTGATCCAAGGATCGTTTAAATTTGGGCACGAGTTGCTTAACGGTGAAAGACTGAAAAATTACGCAGATTGGGTTATCTGTCTGTCGGCTAGTGACTGGAAAAGGACGTTAGTCGTGTCAGGGTATAGAACGTTTCGTTACTTCATGGGGCCTGTGTGGTCAGGTTGATTGTAATGCTACATGGGTCTATATGCTCGTCTGACGTCGGTGCCTATATTTAATAACCATGAGTTGATGGAACATGAGAAGTTTTAACAAAGAGTGTGTGTATGCGTGCGTTATAACTGATTGGGTTAATTGAGAATAATGAAGGGGCGTGCGTTATAATTGATTGGGTTAATTGAGAATAATGAGGGGGTTAATCTCACGGAAATTAAGAAAGGAGTTTGGAATAATAATCTTTTTATACAAATATGGTCATGCATTGGGAACTTACTTTAAACAAATGATGTGATTTTAATTAAGCTTTGTGTGCATCCTGCATAACCGTCTTCGTATGTCATACATTTATTCAATGTTAGTCTTGTTCCTACTTGTTTCGGCTCATGTTGTTTTACAACATTTAAGGTAACAATGGGAAGAAAGTAACCGAGTGAGGGACTTGGTCGTGAAGAACCCTTTTTTGTGGAGCATTTGGATAGAATTACATTTGTATAGAAAGATTAATAGAGATATGCATATATTGTAAATGTAATTCTTTGATATCCTCATTTGGGGTTGGTTTTTGTTGACATTCATTTTGTAAAGTCTTAAGGCCTTTGGTACTCATGAACTGTATGCATGAGAGGACGCTTGGGTTTGGTTGTATGTTGTCTCATTCTTAAATCTTTTGTATGGTTATCGAGAAGGATGTCTCTTCATATTGTAATTATAAAATTCTAATTTTGGTTATGAAAATGAAGATTTCTATGAAACCTTGTCCCGAGGGAGATTTTTAGGTGTTTTTCTTCCTTTTAAAAGGTTATCTCGATGTCCAAATGCATTGAATGATACTCAAATTATTCTAAGTTTTGAAAAATAGGTTTTTAGCTTGAAAAGGAGCTAGAAACATGACAGATCGATAGACCGATCGATCGGTCTATCGATCTATTTTTTGTTACTCTCGGTATTTTGTTGTACAGGTAAAGACCGATCGATCGGTCTGAACAAAAATTAATTAATTATTTTTTGTTTTGTTTCAAAGGCTTGGCTTTTAACGTTGCTTTCTGCTCCTTTAAACCTCTCTTCTTCTCTAAATTAAACCCTCGGTTAAATGCATTCTTAAAATGTCTTGAGTCCCTTTGTTATTTTGTTTAAATCGTGTTGTTTAAGGTAAGTTCAGACGAATGATGGTCTATAAAACGGGTTTTTCTTAGATGATTCTCCTGGTTCAAGTTTGGGGCGTTACATTAAGCATGATACAGAGACACTAATCTCCCACTTACGTATAGACTTGTTTTCTTGTTAGGCACCAAGATCATGTCACTAGAGGATTAGAAAATTTGGAATCGAAAACGAAAAGAGAGTTTTGTCGCGCCTAAGTCGAGGTGAGAATTCTTAAGTATTATTTTAAGCATAAATGCATAAATTATGCTTTAAATTTGCTTTATATGCATGTTTTGAAACATAAAAAATTGTGATAGCATGATTTTTTATTCAAGTGACATGATATTTTCAAATATGCTATCTGCACTTTTTACAAAGTATGAGTATGTGAAAGGGAAGGTTTTTGACAATGTGATACTGTTCCAAAGTGTCAAGTTACAAGGATTTTTGACTTTTTATATTCCGTTAGGGGAGGTTGCCCAATTATGGGTGTAGGTTCTCCCTATGGGGGAGGTTTCTCGTTGAGTGGGAGTTTTTACCTTAAAGGCTTTACGGGCTAAGTTCCGGACAACACATACCACTCGTGCTCAGTGGAGAGTGGCCCTCATTTTCATCACGTTGCTATCCGTGCATTGAGAATTGAGGTTACGGTACCGTCGATACTCCCAGTCATGAAGTGGACAATTACTTGGTCACTGTTTGGTAGGAGTTGTGAATGAGACATGTTTATTGTGATAGTTATGCCAAAAATTTTATTGTTGAGTACGAGACAGTGAGTTCCATGATTTATGGCTATTGAGCTTAAATAATATTTTTGTTAGGATTATGAGATTTGCAAAAACTGATAATGTTGTGTATGAAATTTTTGTGACAAATGAACGTAATATCTTACTTTTCTTATGGTCAGCATGATGTTCTAAGTATTTTCAAGTAGAATGACTATTTTTTTATCTTGTTCATTATAATACTAAATGTACTCTCTTATAACATTTGTGGCTGCAGATAGCAGGGATGGCTAGAATTGGTCCACCACATTTGTTGGGTTCATAGACTCAGACTCGCAGTAAATCTTCTTTTTATTTGAATCTTTAGTAATCAGGATTTAAAGTGCGAAGTTATTTTAATGTATATATTCCAGTTTGGATATATGGAAGAACGTACCCATGATATGTACATCTGATTTTGATTATATAAATAGATAATTACAGTTTTACTGGAACAAATACTCTTTTTTGGCCCCTAAGGAGGGGGTGTAACATTTTGGTATCAGAGCCCTAGGTTATAAGTCATGTAGACTTGTCAGAGTATGGTCTGTGGTAGACCGTAGGTTAGGTGCATCATTTCACAGTTTGGCATACAGAGTGGCTTAGACCTTGGGTTACCATACATTTGCCTTCGTGTGCCTGATTAATTGGCTTTGAGGTCCATTTGGGAAACGCGTTCTGCAGGCATAGGTTTTTGATTGAAAATCTAAGTTATCAGATTGGGGGAGGTGACCCTTGTGTTGTTGAACCTTCTGTTTAGTAGCTTATTCCTATCTTTATACCGTTAAGACGAATTCTAGTATCGAACTCCATACCTATATCATACTAAGGGAAGTATAAATTCGGATATAGCATCGTTCATTCTGGGTTAGTTTAATAAGGTAGAACGATACGTGTCTACACAAGCAAGATCGATGCTACCCAAATTGATGAACCAACCTGATCCAATAGCTAGGATGCTGAAGGCAATTAGAAGACTAACGGAGCATAACGCAAGATGGATGGCAATGCAAGCAGAACGGACTAGACTGATGGGTCTTGAGATGAATAATTGTGCGAATTTGATTATGGCAAGGAGAGTTGAGAAGAATGATAAGGAGGACGATGAAAGACAAAAAAAAAAATTAAAAATTAAAGGCGCTAGATCGGAGGTGCCTCGGTAGAAGTCTAGATTCAACAGAAATCAATTGAGTAGATGAGCGTCTGGGCATGTGAAGGGGATGGAAGCATATGCTTGCTTCATGTGTGGAGTTATTGAGTGTGCTCGAAAACTAATCAAAAGATAAAAACGAATACTTGTTTTAGGTGTGGGGTCATTGATCATTTTAAAAAGAATTACCTGAAAGTTGGTAAGAAGTTTTGTTAACGACTGCGGTAAACCGAAACATGTGGCTATACAGTGTGTATATTCAAGAATACTAGCACTATTATTTAATAGAAACATACAAGACAAAAGAAAAAGACCAATGGAATAATTAGGAATTTCATTGCAAGTGTCGGCTATGATGAAACAAGATGCATAAGCTGCACCGGATGTGGAGGCAGGTGTTCTAACTTTTTCGATATAAGTGTTGTTGTTTCATTAAATCTAAATTCAACACGTTTGTTCCTATCGTTTATTTTTTATAACACTAGTGTATGCCATAACGATGGAATATCTTGACTGCATCATATTATAATAATTATTATACCACTAAGAAAGAAAGTGGTAGAGAAAAGTATGAAAGAAAGTTGTTCGTTAAAATTAGGAGATATAGGTGTACTAGTTGTTTTAACACATTTAAGCATGAAAGGTTGTGGTCTAATATTTGGGATGGTTTGAAAATTATCATTTAATATGTTGTTAGACTACTTAGAAAAGATAGCAAATTTTGTTAAATAAATGGGGAGTTAGAAATGGGCATCCCAGGAAGATAAAAGAGGATTTTATAAGTAGTTAAAATTTTTAGAATATTACAAAAAAGAAAATTGCCATGAATTTATTGACACAGATAGTTGACATGACTTACCAACAATATCTTTGATAAAAGAAAAATAATGCTCATCTCTGACCTATGTCAAGATACGACACCTGTATCATTTTCATTTTCTAGAATATCACCTACTAAGTTATAACAAATTGAAGGGAGCTGTGAAAGAGTAGTTGGATAAGTGTTTTATTCTGATAATGCACCAGTATTGTTTATGAGAAAGAATGATGGAACTCTAAGAAATTGTTTTCGATTATTGTCAGCCAAGCAGAACCACTATTAGAAATAAGTACCATTTGCGTGAGATAACTATTTTGTTCAATCAGTCGCAAGGAGCTAAAATATTTTCCAAGATCAACCTAAGATCAGGATATTATTATTTCGAATGAGGGAATCAAGTGTATTTAGGATGCCTTAAAGAATTGATATGGATTGTCGTGATTAATGCACTTGTGGTGTTTATGGAGGTGATAAATCAAGTGTTCAGAAATTTTTCTAATAAATTCGTAATTATATTCATCGATAAGATTGTAGTATAGTATAGAAGTGAGGGAGAATACAGAAAATATTTGAGAATTTCTTTGCAAATCGTAAGAGACCACAGATTGTATACAAGGTTACTAAGTGTGAGTTTTGGTTAGATCGAGGGGTGTTTTTTTTAGGATATGTTATATCTGGAGACGAAATCCAAGAGGATTCAATGAAAGTTGAGGTTGTAGTAAATTGGATGAAATCAACCAATATAATAGAGATATGCAGTTTTTGGGGATGGCTAGTTATTATCGAAAATTTATTCGAGACTTCTCTTTAATTATAAAACCCTTGACTCGGTTAACCCAGAAGAATATAAAGTTTGAATAGTTTGACTAATGAAAACAGAGTTTGCAGGAACTAAAGTCTAAATGGGTGATAACCCTGTACTCACCCTCCCATCAGGCAGTAAAAGTTTTATAGTCTATAGTGATGCATCACACCAAAGGTTGAATTGTGTTTTGATACAACATAGAAAAGTAATAGCATATATATCCAGGCAGATAAAGCCTCATGAGAAAAATTACTCTATCCATAACCTGGAGTTGGCTACGATTGTCTTTACTCTCCAAATAGGGTGACATTATTTATACAACGTCACTTGGGAAATCTTTACCAACCATCCAAGTCTGAAGTACATTTTTATTTAGAAGGAGTTGAACCTAAAATAGAGAAGGTGGATAGTGTTAATTAAGAATTATGATTGTATTATCATTCAGGAAAGACAAACGTTGTAGCAGTCGCCTTAAGCTAGAAATTGTCCGAAAGTATAAAACACCATCGAACAGTGCGGAGTAGAACATTTTCTAAAATGCGGTCGCTTAGGATCACCTTGGCGATAGAAGAAAATGGGAACTTGTTAACAACTCTTAGGATAAAGCCGACCTTATTATACCAAATTCGAGTAGCTTAGTTAGCAAATATTCAAGTGGATAAGATAAAGACATAGGCAGTTGTTAGAGGAAGAACGGAGTTTGAAATACGAGACAGTGTGTTATAGTTTGGTCATCGGCTGTATGTGCCTAACAATAAGGAGTTAAGGAGCTAAATTTTAGATGAAGTTCATGCTTCAGTATACATCGTGTACCCTAGAAGTATGAAGATGTATAGAGATATAAATGAAAGTTATTGATGAAGTAGAAGGAAGAAAGATGTGGCATACGTTGTAACAAGATATTTACCAGAAATCGGCATGATTATTATCACCCTTATCAATACCTGAGTGGAAGTGGGAATACATTACTATGGATTTTGTAGTTGGGTTATCACGATCACTTAAGGAAAATGATGCTATCTAGATAATCGTGGATATATTGACGAAGTCAGCACACTATTTACTGATAAAATAATGACGTTTCCTTTGAACTGGTTCGCACGATTTTATGAAATTGTTTATTTGCATGGTATATCAGTCTCCATAGTATTTGATAGGGATTCGCATTTTATATGAACAATTTTACAATGTATATTTTAAAATTACAGGCGTAAATGCAAAACACAGTTGCTGCATGAGGGACAGTTGTTCCATACCAACCCTTGTAAATACCGGGTGTACGCACACAAAAGGAAAACAATAAAAATTGAGAAGTAAGCTCTGAGAGAAAAGTCTCTGCAAGATATATAATCATATATGTATATATATAATCTAATAAGCTCCTGAAAGTCTCTAAAGACAACAGAGATGAATTTAGAAACTTGTCAACACAACAAAAGAAGAAAAGAAGAGAGGTGCCGCACCACACTGCGCCTCTAACGGTGTCGACGCACCGCCACCAGCGACGTCAACCCCGGCGACCACGACCCGCCGGCAACAGTGCCAGTCTCTCTCTCTCTCTCTCTCTCTCTCTCTCTCTCTCTCTCTCAGGCACACACAAACACTGTATCGCACCACCACCACGAGATGCCTCCATGAACGCCCTTGCATGAGCTCTGTGAAACCGAATGTGTGTGCTGTGTTTTGAGACAATCCTGCATGTGTGTGTAGTGTGTGTAAGATATATATTTATATAGGCTGTGCCTG
>JAOTRH010079176.1:0-17320 GCA_034768845.1 Heliamphora exappendiculata
GCACTATTCATAATAACCTTAGGGTGTGAATTAATTTATATAGTCAGTATAAAATTAATTACTCCAAATGTCTCGTTCAATACACACAAAGTGTACTAGTACAAAGAGTCAGAACAATAGACGATGCTATTATCTGTTCTCCGTAACCAAGGCATGCCTACTAAAATTCTGTGCTACAGTCGTACTGATAGTATGCCTATTTCTATCTAAACTATGAACATAAAACTTATATTCTGTAAGAACTTAAAATATGATCATCTGTATACAAGTCGTACTCTACACACCAGATTAAATACTATACATAATATTAGACATCCATGTATAACATTAAAGAAATTATACACATACATTGCTTATATAGATTCTCATAAAATAAAAAATTAATTTTATTAAAAAATAAAATAAAATACTAAAAATATGATTTTCAGTTTATCAACCATAACAAGAACGTATTTCAATATGTTAGCTACAATGTTCATGTAGACCACATTTGGAGTAGGTCACTAAAAATAGGAGTTTTTGGTTATATGAAAATATGTGACAGAAGTGTCCTGTAATGGCTGAACCACAACAGAGAGGTTTAAAGGGGTTTTGACCTATCAAAACTCATTATTTTGTGCTCCGTTTTGGTGGGTATCTAGATATACATATTATCTACAACTTTTATGTTTTGGCCAAAGCTCGGATCTCATTTTAAACTAGGATGTTTAGGTCGGTATTGTTGACTGCTCGAAAAACCACACACTTTGGTAGAATTGCAATATTTTGAGTTCTACTTACTCAAATGAGTTGAAACCAACTTTGGAAGAAAGATAACAAAAAAATATAAATCTGAACATAAATAACATGCTTAAATAAATTTTCTATGTTGAGTTATGAGATTCTGAAATTCAGGGCAGAAACATCGAAGTTCAAAAAAATTAGGTCCCTTTATGTTCAAGGCTCCTACATTTGATATGTCAAAGTTTTGTTCTATTTCTTTGCATGTTTGTATTTTAGGCATAAATATCATGCTTTCAGAACACTTTTAAGTCATCAAACTCAAAAATAACACCACACAAACATATCTCATATTATTTAAGAACACAACAGCCCCTATTTCTCAACTACAACGTCTTTTCGATTTGTTTTCGGTTCTCAATTTTTAAGGTGTTAAGAGAGATGAGTTGACAGATATTTTGGGTGATATTAGACATAAGGTTTATAGATTTTATTTACTTATTTTAGGGTTTAAAGGATGGTAGGATGGAATGACTTAGCTTTAAAAAAAAAACACTCCACCTTGGTTCCTTCTTCCTTTCTTCCTTCTTCTCCCTCCTTTCTCTCTCAAACTTGTAGAACACTTCAAGAACACTCAATCAGGTCTTTCTCCCTTTGTATGGCCAAAACATGAAGAGGGGAGAGAGGGTGTTTGGCTTAGTTTATATAAGAAAAGTTAGGGAACCAAATGATGAATTTTAACTCCTTTTTCTCCTTTTTTTCCTTCACTTCACATAGGTTGAATTGACATGGTGGAAGTTTTGAAGGAGACATATCATATTTGGGGAAGGGAATTCGGCTAGGGGTAAGTTTGGGGGACAAAAATTTGATCCCACATCAATCTTGGAATTTTGCATTAGTTTGCGTGCCCTTTTGTGCAAGAAAATACTTTAAAAATTATTTTGGTATATATTTTTTAGAGTTTTTTCCTATTGAAATTTATTATTTTAGTATGTTTATAATAAATTTAGTATTTTTATGAATTATAATAGTTTTTATTGCAATTGATTGAATAGATATAGTATTTTAAGTCAAATTAAGCTAGTTTTACAATATATGACTTTTTGAATTATTTTATTGTGTGTGAATTTCAATAATGATTTTTTTGATTTCTTTAGCCTATAATACCATATTATTATGTATATTACTTGTTCAACAAGTGTTGGATCATTATAATGCTTGATTGGACACTTTTCATCTTTTTAAGCCTAAAAGAAAGCAGAAAGCTACTTTTTGGCACAACTTCCAAGGTGGTCAGCCACTAAGGGATATTTTTGTCATTTTTGATGTTATTTGGTATTTTTCTACTTAATTGTACTTAAATCCTTGATTTATGGTGTCTATGTGTCAAAATCTAAAGTTTTAAGATTTTTTATTGTACTGGGGGCAAAAGGTCATTTAACCCTAATTATGAGAATTTTTTATTTTTAATTCATTATTTCATGGTAATTACTTAATTTAAAATGTTAGGAGATCCTCCGGGTGTTAAGATTTTGTTGCTTGACTTTTCGAACTTTTTAGGGTTTCTAGATCGAATTTAGAGTTTTAGAGTAGAGTTAGGGTTTCAAACATCTTTCGTGCTTTATGGTCTCGCGGGCTATCCGTCACTAATACTAGGGTCCGAGGAGGGTTGTTACAATCTACCGGTCTGAAAAAGAATTTTGTCCTCAAAATTTTGTATCATACCATAAGTTGCGAACAACGGGGGATGAGTTGCCCTCATTGCTTCCTCTCGTTCTTTGGTTGACTCTTCAATTCCATTGTGACTCCAAAGTAATCAAACGAACAGTATGGTCTTTCCTCTAAGAACCTCGTCACGTTGATTGATGATCCTTACAGGTTGTTCTTCGAATCTAACGTCCTCATCAACATGGAGCTCCTTCTAATCCAGAATGTGGGCAAAATCAAGTTCGTACGTTCTCAAGATCGACACATGAAAAACGTTATGAACACTGGCGAGTTACGATGGTAGAGCTAAAGAATATGCTACTTCTCCAAACTTGACCAAGATTTCGAATGGCCCGATGTACCTTGGAGCTAGCTTTCCTTGCTGGCCGAAACATATAACTCCTCGTCGTGATTGAATCTTCAGAAATACATGATCTCCTACTTCAAATTGTAGCGGTCTCCATCGCTAATCGGCGTAGCTCTTTTGTCTGCTATGAGCGATGGCTATTTATTACTGAATGAGTAAGATATTCTCGGTAGTTTCTTGTATAAGGTCAGGTCTAAGAAGTGCATTTTCTCCTACTTCAATCTAACAAATTGGCGAATGACACGGTCTTCCATAGAGGGCTTCATATGGCAGTTTGCCAATATTGGACTGATAGCTGTTGTTGTAAGCAAACTTGACAAATGGTAGGTGCGTTTTCCAATATCCCTTGAAGTCCATGACGCAAGCTCGAAGCATGTCTTCTAATGTTTGAATTGTGCGTTCAGATTGTCCGTCAGTTTGTGGGTGAAAAGCAGTGCCAAAACAAAGCTTCGTTCTTAAAACAGCTTGCAAACTTTGCCAGAATTGCGAGGTGAAACATGGATCTTGATCTGATATGATCGATAATGGAATTTCATAAAGACGAATAATTTCCCGAATGTATTTCTGACTCAGGGTTTCCAATTTTTTGGACATCTGAATTGGTTGGAAATGTGTTGACTTTGTGAGACAATCCACGATTACCCAGATAGAGTTGTGTCCTACTGGTTACCTTGGTAGTTCAGAGACAAAGTCCGTTGTGATGTGGTCCTACTTCCATTGAGGTATCTCCAGGGGTTGAAGGGTTCTTCCTGGTATTTGGTGCTCGGCCTTCGCTTTTTGACATGTAAGGCTTTTGGCTATGAAGCTTGCTACATCATTCTTCATACCATTCCACCAATAGTGCCTCTTTAAATCTTAATACATCTTTGTTCCTCCAGGGTGGACAGAAAAGAGTGATTGATGATGCTCCTTCAAAATGTCTCTTCTTATATTCTCGGCGTTGGTATGAAAAGTCTTCCCAGGTACGTCAGCTGCCCGTGTTTGTTGACTACCCAACTTGGTTTTGATTCCTCCGTGATACGATGCCTTCGAATAAATTCAGACTCCTGGTCATACTTTTGGGCTTCTTCAATTTGCTGACGAAGATTTGTTGTTGCCACGATTAGACAAAAATAGTTCCCATCTCCCGATTCTGACGATTGGAGTCGATACTCGTTGAGCGTTCCTACCATGTTTCATTCCCTTACTGCTATACTAGCCAACGTACTCCTTGTCTTTCGACTAAGGGCGTCAACCACCACATTTGCTTTACCTGGGTGATAGTCTAAAGTGAACTGATAGTTCTCTAGATATTCCATCCACTGGCGTTGTCTCATGTTGAGGTCCTTCTGGGTGAATAAGTATTTCAAACTTTTGTCGTCAAAGAATAGCTCAAACTGTTCTCCGTAAAGATAGTGCCTCCATAACTTTAGTGCGAATATCACGATTGCAAGCTCTAGGTCATTTGTAGGATAGTTCTGCTCGTGAGGTTTCAACTGTCTTGACCCATAGGCTACCTACCACCTTACCGTTTTGCATCAGCACACATCCTAAGCCTTCCTTAGCTGCATCCAATACACTGTATAGCTAACTTCTCATTCAGGTATGATCAAGATAGGAGCGCTAGTCAACCTTTTCTTAAGCTCTTGAGAAGTCGTTTCATACTTATCGTTTCATTCAAACTTCACTCCCTTATGTGTTAATCTTGTCATTAGTCGCGCCAGTTTAGAGAAATCTTGGATAAACCTTTGATAACATCTAGCTAATCCCAGAAAACTACGAATTTTGAAGATGTTCTGGGGTGGCTTCCAATCTAAAACAACTTTCTCTTTGGCTCGATCCGCAGCTATCCCTTCTTTAGAGACCACATGTCCTATAAATTTCACTTCATGTAACCAAAATTCGCACTTGCTTGCCTTAGCGTAGAGTTATGAATCCCATAGCTTCTGCAAAACAATTCTTAAATGATGCTCATGTTCTTCCTCAGTTCTTGAATACACCAAGACGTCGTCTATAAAAATCACTACAAACTGGTCGAGGTAGGGCTGAAAAAGTTTATTCATCAAACTCGTAAAAACTCCTGGGACATTTGTCAACCAAAAGGGCATCACCACGAACTCGTAATGTCCATATCGCGTTCTAAAGGCTATATTCAGGATATCTTTGTTATTAACTCGAAGTTGGTGATAGCCTAAGCGTAGGTCGATCTTTGAGAAGCAGACTGGCCCTCGATGCTGGTCAAAGAGATCGTCTGTGCAGAGCAAAGGGTATCGATTCTTGATCATTACTTTGTTCAACTGATGGTAGTCGATGCAAAGACGTAAGATCCCATCCTTCATCTTGGCAAATAATGTTGGTGCTCCCCACGGCGATTTACTTGCGCGGATAAAATCCTTACTGAGTAACTCTTGAACATAGTCTTTTAACTCTCTTAGCTCGGCGAGAGCCATTCGGTGTGTAGTGATTGAAAGCGGTGCAGTTCTAGGTTGGAGCTCTATCAAAAACTCGACCTCACGGTGTGGGGATAATCCGGGTAGTTCTTCTGGGATTGCATCTTCATACTCACACACGACTTGTGATAACTTAGGGGTTGATGAGACATTTGTACTAGCAAGCAGACATGTTAATCTTTCTATGAAGTTATTCAATTTGCATCTTTTTGCACTATTCGGGGTTAAGGTTTTGTGTCGTTCTCCTTGAATCTGCACAATAGTGCCATCCTCTGCTTGTGCCCATATTTTCATCTATCGGCAATCCACGATAGCGCAATGTTTGGAGAGCTAATCCATTCCAAGAATCACGTCATACCCGTTAAAGTTCATGACTCGTAAGTCGCATGTCATAAAGGTTTTGGTTACTCACAATGTACACACTCTACAAACGGAGTCTACCCGTGCTAGACTTCCTAGGGGTGTGATAACACTTAGGGTTTGGTCATCTACCATCCATCCTAGAAATAAAAGGAGTGTTATGGTTTCGCGGATTATTTCTGTTCTTGATTATTTCTTGTGTTTTGGGATCTTGTTGAGTTAATTCGGGGTTGTGAAATTACTTATAGAGATTTTAACTGGAACATTTTCATTTCATTTCAACTCATAACTGGTATAAGATTTTCAAGAAGTTCACAAAATATAAATACAACACTTAAACAAAAAGAGAAATACAACGCCTACACACTAGGGTCTATACAAAAAGATACGGGTAAAAATGTCAGACAATGGCCTCGTGCTCCCACATTGCTTCGTATATGTTATAACTACGCCACAGCACCTTAACATGCCAAGCGTTAGTTGGTCCCATCCGCATCTTGTTAGTTATTGCTGTTGGAATCTCTTGGTATGTCTCCAAGTTGTTGAAATCGATGGCTGGGTTGAGTGGATCGATGATTCCCCTCTCGTCTTTTGGTTTCTGGTGTTGCATATACTTCGTAGTCAGCATGCGTCCAAGTCGAGCCCTAAACCCTGGGGGAAAATCTAATTAATAGAGCATCCTGCTATACTTCTCAAGTACTCGTATAGGCCCTATGAAACGGGAAAATGTCTCTAGTTTTCTCCACATACACATCTTATCCGGGTAGATTTTGGCGTACACCTTTCCTCCCACGCGGTATCCCCGGTTATCCTGGCGACCGAAATATATAGCAGCATCAACAACCTCATCCTCATCAATCTCAGGTGTAGGTGCTTCAAGCTTGTCATATTGGAAAGCAATTTCCCTTCCTTCTTCTTTTCTGTCCTCGTCCTCATCCTCATCCTCATCCTCATCCTCGTTGTTTGCATCGTAGTTGGTCTCAACCTGGCCTTCGCCAGCTTCCTCGACCTCTCTTTCTTTGTTATCCTGCCACTCTTCTGGAAAAACCCATGCTAAGGGGACATCATCAATTGGTTCTGGTTCTTCTACAGGTACTTCTTTCGGGTCTTCCTCTGGATCAGAATTCACTGGGTCATGTGCCTGCCATGGTTCTCCTGCCGACTAGGCATTGGATGCCATCCTAGTAGGAAAAAAAACTTAAGGTAAGGATTTTAAGTTGTTAAAATTATAAGCGATAAGTTAATAATATAGACATTCTACAGAGATTTTACGCTACAGAATTCGTGGTCTCCTATAACCCAAGGCCTAAAGGTTCACTAAACCTATGCTCTAATACCATCTGTGACACCCTGTCCTCCTGGCACGTCGGAATATACATAATTATAAACAAAGGGATATTCTAGCAATTCATTCATATTTACATACGTTAATTGTTACATCATAAAGGAGTTTCGAATTGATCAAAAGTACATAATAGTTACAGTTTCACCAAGAGTATTCAAATATTATAAAGGTTGCAGGAAAACTGAACAAAAGAACAAAAACAGAGGCCTTGAATCTCCACCATGCATCAGCGGGGTCCACATGCCCCTGGAACTCACCTTGTTCTTCGCATTCTTCATCTTTCTTTGGGATGACCTCCTCCAAGAACTCCTTCTCACCTATGGCACGAATACCATGAGTTAAAGTTTAGAAGAAAAATACTCTAACCTTCTAACTAATCTCACGGCATAAAATTTACCACAATGCATGGCATGTAACACTTAAGCACACTTTAAATTCTAGGAGATAGATAAACTTATAGCAGGGTAGCAGATAAGTTAATAAGCGTGCGAGTATGAGATGCAGTGAATGTAATGCAGATACCCAACTTGACATACACCTAGATCATAATAGAAATTCCACATCGAGAATTATCAGAGTAAACTTTTATGGGTATTTGATCACCAAAGCCATCAGCGCGCCTCGTTGCGAATAGTAAAAACTTTACCGGGCTTCATGCCACAGCTGGTTTACTCAATGGCAACGGCGTGGGGTCCGTGCCATCCTCTAGGCCAACAAAATTCAATAATCAATCAATCAGTCATCAGTCATATAATAAGTGGTTTGTCCCACCTTAAGATTCGTGATGTCTCTGTCGGTGTCAACCCAAAATTTAAGCCATCAAAAGAAGAATGCTAGCGACGAATCCATAGTGTCCAACAATATCCATAAACTATTTCAAACACTAGGGACACGCCCAGAGTGTATAAACGAAGTTCGTAATACAGGGGACACACCTAGGGTGTACAAGGGGAATACATCTCAAAATGTTTCCAAAAACGGCAACTGAAGTTGGCTGGATTGGGCAGCGCCGGCGGTGTTGGTGGCAGGTTTGGGGCTATTTTGATCGTGTTTTTTTGATATGCTTTGATCGAGACGTGATATATTTGTATATCACTGCGTATCAAGGAATCCTGATGCAATCCGAATATAGGATACTGATTCAGAAAAAGAATTGAATCATTACAGCTTGTCTTTAAACAGGAGATTAAAACTCATCAGAGTTTTCGTTTGATTATAAAATTGGAATATGTACATATTTTTGCATTTATATATATTTTTAAACTGTGTGGATGATGTATACCTATTTTACATATTTATGTTAATTTAATAAATTTAAAAAATTTAGTTTTTAATTAATATTTTGTAAAAAATATATAAAATTTAGTTTTTTAATTAAATGAAATTTTTTTAGATATTTTATTTTTTATAAAATATCACATTTAAGATAATTTTTTTTATTAAATCAGATATATTAAAAAATGTAAAAATTAAATCTGAATTTTGAATAAATTAAATAAAAAAATATTTAATCTAAATAAATAATTATTTTTGAAAAAATGTGTAACATAAAATAAATGAATACCTTTAATCACTATCTTAACTAAAAAGTTATAGAAAAAAACTGTACATTCATCGAGTTTTATTTGTTATGTATTAAAATATAAAAAGATGATTTGGCAAATCGAAATTTTAGAATCGTGTACACGGAAAGAACTTTTAGACACCTTCAGATCGTGTGATTTTCGAAATTAAAAAATTTATTTTAATTAAATAAATTTTTATAATCCTAAAAAATATTTTAAAAATCTAACTGGGAGAAGAAATTTATTCACAGATAAATCCGTGGATTTCGTCACCATCTTGTAGGCGATGTAATTAAATTCTGCGTGTTGGTAGTAATACCTTCATTTTCATCGGACAGATTAATTGCGGTATCACTAGTACAAATTTTTTTAGGAATAATTCTGAATAATTGTTAGTGTGGATTACTTTTCGATCTGAATGAATTATTGCGAAGCGATTGATTTGAGATTTGTGGTAGTTAACACTTAGCTATAAATAAATAGCATCCTCTCCATCTGAGTCACTTCTATTATTTACTGGACCAAATCTATGTCAGCTATATAATTTTACTTGGCAGGATCAGTTGCCTAAATAGTAAAATTAAAAAGAATTGACTTGTCTGGACAAACGATGGATAGTAGACGTTCTCCCATCGAAACATGCTATTCGCAGGGTACGAGACTGTAGTGAATTTTTTTTAAATGGTAGAGGGAACCAAATTAAAATAAATTTAATTTTTTTTTTAGTAATTAACATCTATTTTTAATTATGTGATTCTTGGGATTAAAATGGCTTTCAATTCTCTCGCATCAATACTAAAAGAAAAAAAACTAACGGAACCAAACTATGTAGACTGAAAAAAGAATTTGGATATTATATTAACTACTGAGAACTATAAATTTGTATTAACTGAGATTTGTCCACCAGTACCTGATGAAGGGGCAACCAAACTAGAAATCCAGGCCCATCAAAAGTGGCAGAAAGCTGATCAGACGGCTCGCTGTTATATTTTGGCTTCTATATCAAATATTTTATAGAATCAACATCAATTTATGTCCAGTGCCTATGACATGAATATGAACCTCAAAGAAATATTTTGGGATCAAAATCGTGATGCTATGCAGGTGGCCATGAAGTCTCTTATGAATGCAATCATGACTGAAGGCATCCCAGTTAGGGATCATGTTCTGAAGATGATCAGTCTTTTGAATGAACTATAAATCCTATGAGCTAAAATTGACGGAGAAACCCAGGTCGATATCATACTCCAGTCACTGCCTGATAGCTTCAAGTAGTTCTGCTTGAACTATACCATGAATAAGCTCATTTTTTTATTAACAAAACTTCTTAAAGAACTTCAAGCAGCCGAGGGTGTTATTAGGAATTCAAGTTCTGTGTATGTAGCTGAAAAATGTTCTTTCTCTAAGTCGAATGGTAAGAAGAAATTTTTTTTTCAGAAACAGGGAGGCACAGGTCCAAAAATAGTTAAGGGACCAAAAATTCCTGTGAAAAAGCAGAGAGGAAAATGCTATCTCTGTAACCAGTTTAGACATTGAAAAAAGCAGTGCCTGATTTTTTTCAGTAAGCAGAACAAATCAGGTAATTTTTGTACACTGGTGGTTGAAACATGTTTAGTGGTGTTATCTACCGGTACCTAGTGTGTAGTTACGGGTGCCACTAATCATGTCTGTAATTCTTTGCAGGGGTTCTAAAAAACCAAACAACTTAGTGATAGAAAAATATACCTACATATGAGCAATAATACAAGGGTGACAACAGTTGCAGTAGGAGATGTCACTGTTACTCTTAGTAGAGATAGGATATTATTTTTAAAAGATTGTCTTTATGTACATTCGATTAGAAGAAATTTATTTTTAAATTTTAGTTTAATAAAGGATAAAAATTCTGTTTATTTTAATGATTCTGTGGTTGTTAAGAGAAATAAATATTTTATTTGTTCTGCTACATTGGTAGATGATCTGTATGTCGTATTTTCTATCTTTCTTACACTGCAAGTAGCTGAATTGAATAACACATCTAATTTATCATATAAGAAAAAGTTTTCTTATTTAATGAATCAAACATTTCTTTGGCACTTATGCTTAGGTCAAACTAATCTAAAAACTATAAGTAGACTGGTAGAAGATGGACCTTTGAGTTTATTAAAGTGGAGTAACTTCTAGTATGTGAATCCTGCTTAAAGGGTAAGATGACTAAGAGGCTCTTTTCGGCCAAAGGCTATAGAGCTAAAGAACCGTTAGAACTGGTTCTTTCTGATGTATGTGGTCCTATGACAATCTGAGCTAGAGGTGACTTTGAGTACTTTGTCAGTTTCATTGATAACTACTCAAGATATGGATACATTTACCGATGCACCATAAGTCTGAATGCTTTGAAAAATTTAAAGAATTTAAGGCAGATGCGGAGAAGTGTCTGAGTAAAAGTATTAAATCACTACGATCCGACCGTAGTGGAGAGTACCCCTTTAGAGAGTTTAGGGACTACTTGTTATCGAAAGAAAATATATCCCAGTTGACTGCACCGGGCACTCCACAGCAAAATGGTATAGCAAAAAGAAAGAATATGACTCTTATGAAGATGGTGAGGTCCATGATGAGTTATTCACGATTACCTTATTCATTTTCGGGACTCGCATTAGAGACAGCATCTTGCATTTTGAACTTGGTACCTTCTAAGTCAGTACCTTATACCCCAAAGAATTATAGACCAGGCGTAAGCCTAGTCTGAGACATGTTCGGATTTGGGAGTGTTCAGCACATGTGCTGAAAGGAAACACGGGTAAGTTGGAACCGATGATAGAAGTCTGTTTCTTTGTTGGGTATCCCAAGGGAACGAATGGTGGTCTATTTTATAATTCTATGAATTAGAAGATCATTGTTCGCACCAATACCTGATTATTGGAATAGGATTATATTATGGATCACATGCTCAATAGTAAAATTATTCTAGAAGAAATAAGAGAAAATACTAGTAGAACGGAAGAGGAATCACAAGTCATTGATATCCCATTGTCTCATCACAGTAGGAGGATTATCGGGACAGGTGCAAATCATGAACAGGGTGCTGGTGCACATGGTTTAGATTCTGTATAACATGTTATTGCTAATACATAAACGCATGTAGTGCCTCATCGTAGTGGGAGGGTTATTCATCAATCTGATCAGAATCTATTTTTGGAAGAGTCTTTTGACAGTCTCCTGGTAATTGGATATCAAACCCTGTAACTATTATAAAGCACTTCAGGACAAATATACAAATCTTTGCCAAAAGGATAAGAATTATGAGATGGAATCTATGTATTTTAATTAGGTATGAGAACTTGTAAAACCACTCGAAGGGATAAAATTCATTAGATGCAAGTGAATCTACAAGAGGAAGAGAGGAGCAGACGGGAAGGTTGAAACTTTCAAAGTTAGGCTTGTTGCAAAAGGGTTCACTCGGAAAGAATAGATCGATTATGAGGAAACCTTTTCGCCAGTACCCAAGTTTAAGTCTATCTGGATTTTTTTTAATTCTATTTTTACTCATTTCGATCATTAAATTTGACAAATGGATGTCAAGACAATTTTTCTTAACAAAAATTTTGACCAGTGTATCTATATGGTACAACTAGACGGTTTCATAGCAAAAGACCAAGAGCACATGTTGTGCATGCTTAAAAGATTTATTTATGGACTTAAGTAGGCATTAAGATTTTGAAATACTCGGTTTGATCAATCCATAAAATTTTATGATTTTGAACAGAGTCCAGATGACTCCTATATGTTCAAGAAGCGTAACGGAAACATGATGGTATTTTTAGTACTTTATGTAGATGATATCTTGCTTATCAAAAATGATATGGGGGCATTATCTGCGATAAAAGTATAGTTACCTGGACAGTTTGATATGAAGGACATGGAAGAAGTCAGTCACATCCTAGGAATCAAGCTCGTACGAGATCGAAAATAAAAGATGTTGGTCTAATCACAAGCAAAGTATATCGATGATATCATTGCTCGTTTTAGCATGTAGGATTCTAAGAAAGGGTTTTTTCCTTTCAGTCATGAAATTACTCTATCCAAGGATCAGTGTCCTACGACACCTGATGAGATAGAGAAGATGAATGCGGTTCCTTATGCTTCGACAGTAAGAAGCCTAATGTATGTTATACGTTGTACTATAACAGACATTTGCTTTGTGGTTGGCCTGGTTAGCAGATATAAGTCTAACTTAGGAGAAAAGCATTGGACTGTGGTAAAGAATATAATCAAGTACCTATAAAGGACTAAGGATTATATGCTAGTTTATCCGGCAGATAATCTAGTACTTTTAGGGTACGCAGACTCAGATTTTCAGTCAGACAATGATTTCGGTATGTCTACCTTAAGATATGTGTTTACCTTAGGAGGTGGAACTATTAGTTGAAGGACTATCAAGTAGTTCTGCATTGCTGATACCACCATGGAGACCGAGTATGTGACAGCTTCTGAAGTAGCTTGGAGGCTATTTAGCTTAGAAACTTCCTGTTGGATCAAGAAGTCGTCCCTTCAGTTCAATTAGCTATTACACTTTACTTGATAATAGCAGAGTGGTTGCAGACTCGAAAGAACCAATAGTCCACAAGAGAGGAAAGCACATTGAGAGTAAGTATCACCTGATACGAGAAATTGTATGGAGAGGTGATATTACTGTGACCAAGATTGTATCAAAAGACAACCTTGCTTATCATTTCACAAAGAGTTTACCGGCTTAGTCTTTTGATAATAATGTAAAGGGCATGAGAGTCAGATGTATAGCAACATGGTTTTGCGTATAAATGAGATAGTGTTAGTGTTGTCTACTGAAAACCATAGATTTATTTAATTTTAGTATTTAATTTTATTTTACTAAAATTATTATTTTTTATTTTATGAGAATTTTGATGAGCAATGTATGCAATACCATTTCTTTAATGTTATACATAAATGTTATTTATTCTATACAATATTTAATCTGGTGTGTTGAGAACGGTTTGCACACAGAATACCAGATTATATGTTCTTACATAATACGAGTATTTGTTCACAATTTAGATGAAAATAGACATACCATCGATACGACTGTAACACAGAGTTTTAGTAGGTTTGTCTTGGTTACGGGGAATAGATAATAGCGTTGTCTATTATTTCGACTCTTTGTGGTAGTACACTTTGTGTGTATTGAGCGGGACACATTAGGGTAATTAATTTTATACTGATTATATAAATTAATTCACACCCCAAGGTTATTATGAGAGTGCTTATACTCTTAATCCCGAAATAATTAATTATTTGCATATATTTAATACTTCTTATTTTGGTTTATTAGAGGGTGCGATCTTATATGGGTTTATATTATCAGTGAGTTGGATAGCGGTATTAATTATATAGTGAATATTAATTATTGACGAAATCCACGTCTTGATAGTTTGAGATTGACGATACCCCCTTAAGGAAGCTTATAAGTTTTGACCGGACCAAACTTTGTAAGTGGATTTCATTATCCGACGGTCAAATAAGTTAAGCGGAAGGACTTAAAGAATTTAAAGATGCCAATTAAATTAAATTGTCACTAATTAAATTTAATTGGCGGGAATTGAAAATCTTGATGTGGGTAGATGAGTTAAGTATTTAATAACAGGAGCTCAATGCAAGATGGTCTTGAGATTATGGCTTAGAATACAATTACAATTTTTTAGTAGTGTGAACTGTAATTTAGTGATTTATAAAAATTAGAGAAATCACTGCAAGATTTTCATAATTACAGATACCGCTAAGAGGTTTGCTTAGTTGCGAAAACTGCTGGATGGGTATCTAGGTTACACTAGAAGTTTTTGTCATAATTACTCCACATGTTCCTACTGTAGCCCTATAAATATGTGGGTAGATTGAACCAAATTTATAATTCATCTTTCGAGACTAATGTTGACCAGGTTTTGTTGGTACAAGTTCTCGAAGGATCGTAGCTCACACTATGTTCGGGAATCACATCGGGAGTACAGTAGAAGATCTGACAGGAGCTTTAACTCGAAATGAAAAGTTCGTAGTTAGAGAATCGACCAAAAAGGTATTAATCTAAATTAACTGTGCTGGCACGGGTTTTATTTTGATCGTTCAAAATCAAAAAGTCTTATCTGGAGCCCGTTTCGGCGATTGCGCATCTAGTTATTTTTATGAAAAAAATTATTTACAAAAATAATGATCTTGGCAGTTTTACCTCCAACGAAGCCACCTTTAGCCCGGATAGTTATAGGACCACACATCATACTAAACCAGTTCTAATTGTTCTTTGGCTCTATAGCCTTTGACCGAGAAGGGCCTCTTGGTCATCTTACTCTCTAAATAGGATTCCCAGACTGAAAGTGCCTCCACTTTTCATGAACTCAAAGGTCCATCTTCTACCAATCTATTTATCTTTTTTAGATCAATATGACTCAAGTGTAAGTGCCAAATAAATGTTTGGTTCATTAAAGGAGGAACCTTTCTTTTATATGGTAAATTAAATATGTTATTTAATTCAGTTAGCTGCAATGTAGGAGAGATAGGAGATATAACAACAGATAATCCACCAATGTACCAAAAGAAATAAAACGTTTATTTTTCTTACTAACCATTGAGTTATTAAAATAATCAGAATATAAGTTCTTTATTAAATTAGAAATCAAAATTAAATCTTTTCTAATAGAAGATACATAAAGACGATCTTTTAAAATTAAATTCTATATGTACTAAAACTAAGAGTGACATCTACTATTGCAATTGCTGCCAGCTTGGTATTATTACTCATATGTAGGTAAATTCTTCAATCACTGAGCTACTTAGTTTCTTTGAACCCTTGCAAGGAATTGCAAACATGATTAGTGGCTCCTGTATCTGCACACCATGTACTGGTAGATAACACCGCTAAATATGTTTCAACCACTAGTGAACAGAAATTACCCTGCTTATTTTGCTTACTGAGAAAAACTAGACACTCTTTTTTCAATGCCCAAACTGGTTACAGTGATTGCACTTGTCTCTCGACTTCTTCACACTAGCTTTTGGCCCCTTAGCTACTTTTGTACCTGTGTCTCCCTGTTTCTGAACCTTTTTCCTCTTCTTACCTTTTAGCTTAGAAGAAGAATCTTTTTCAGCCACATGCACAGTACCTGGCTTCTTAAGAAAACCCTCAGCTGGTTAAAATTCTTTAAGAAGTTCTGCTAATAAAAAGCTGAGTGTATTCATGGAATAATTCAGGAAGAACTGCTTAAAGCTATCAGGTAGTGACTGGAGTATGATATTGACCTGAGTTTTTCTCGTCAATCTCAACTCTTAGGATCTTCAGTTCATTCAGAAGACTGATCATATCTAGAACATGATCCCTAACTAGAGTGCCTTCAACCATGCTTGTATTTATCAGAGATTTCATGGCCACTTGCCTAGCAGCACGATTATGATCCCTAAATATTTCTTTGAGATTCATAAACATGTCATAGGTACTGGGCATAGACTGATGCTAATGCTACAACACATTTGACATGGAGGCCAAAATATAATAGGGAGCCATCTGATTAGTTTTTTTCCATTTCTGCTAAATTCGGGTTTCTTGTTTGGTCGCCCCCTCATCAGCTACTAGTGGATAAATCCCAGATAATGCAAATTTGCAGTCTTCGACAGTTAAGATAATATCCAAGTTTCTTTTCTAGTCTACATAGTTTGGTCCCGCTAGTTTGTTTTCTTTAAGAATGGTCGCGAGTGGATTGAAAGCCATTTTAATCATAAGGATCACATAATTAAAATAATTGTTAATTATGATGAGAAAAATTTTAAATTTATTTTAAAATTGGTTATCTCTACTATTTAAAAAAAAATTCACTAGCATCCTGATACCCTGTGAATGGCATGCCTTGATGGGTGAGCGTCTACTATCCATCATTTCTCCAGATAGGCTAATTTCTTTTTGTTTTACTATTTAGGTAATTGACCATGCCAAGTAAAATTAAATAGTTGACATAGTTTTGGTACAGTAAATAATAGCAGTGATTCAGATGGAGAGTACTATTATTTACAGCTAAGTGTCAATCACAACCTAATTCCGAATCAATCGCTTTATAATGAACCATTAGATAGAAAAGTGATCCACACTAACAATTATCCTGAATTATTCCTAAAATAGATTCGTACCGGCGATACCGCAATTAATTCTATTCGATGGGGAGGAAGGCCTTACTGCCAATATACAGGATTAATTACATCAGCTACAAATTGGTGATCGAGACAGCGGGACTTATCTGTGAATAAATTTTCTCTCCCACTTAGATTTTAAAAGTATTTTTGAGGGTCATAAAAATCTATTTAATTAAAATAAATTTATTAATTTCGAAACCACATGATTCGAAAGATTCTAAAATATTTTTTCATGTACACGATCCAAAATATTTCGATTTATCAAACCATCTTTTCGTATTTTAATGCGTAACAAGTAAAATTATCGATAAATGCATTGTTTTTTATTTGCTTTACATCTAAGGTATTGATTAAGGGCATTCAAATATTTTATTTTTACGTTACACATTTAAAAAATAATAATTTATTAAGATTAAATATTTTTCTATTTAATTAATCCAAAATCTGGAATTAATATTCACATTTTTCAAGATATCCGATTTATTAAATGTTATCTTAAACGCGTTATTTTGAAGAAAAAAAATCTTTAATTTTTCCATTTAATTAAAAAAATTTAATTTAATTTTTCTTTACAGAATATTAATTAAAACTGAATTTTTTTAAATTAATTAAAATAATCAAAAATATAAAACAAATATATATCATTCACACTGTTTAAACA
>JAOTRH010079187.1:0-17318 GCA_034768845.1 Heliamphora exappendiculata
AAATTAATAAATTAAATTTTATGTTTTTAGTTTACTTATTTTTGTATTTAGTAATTTTTTTATTTTTTTATTATAAAATTTTAAATAAAATTTTATAATTAAAAAAAAAAAAAAAAATAGTGAAAACACTATTTTTTTCGTTAACGAAAAGTTAATTTAAACTGAACTGTTACAATTTTAAAAAAGTAAGGAGATGGAGTGATATTTCAAAAAATAGAAGGGTGACAGTGATATAATTCTTAAATACATGGGATGTAAGTATAATTTACCTTATATTTTAAATAATTAGTTACTTTTTATATTATTTAAATTGTTCATCTAAAAATAAAAAAAATAAAAAAAAATATTATTTTTATAAAATAATTAATACTATTTTTTTCTTTTACAAAATCTCTCTAGGCAAAAGAAAAGAAAAATTATTTTTTTTTCTCTCTTATCAATCCAAACAAAAGTAGAGAAAACACAATCATTTTTTTTAAAATGTAATTTAAGAAGAAAAAGTATAACCATTTTTTTCTTTCTCTAATTAATAACTAAATGGGTAATAAATATTATTAAACTTCATGTGCAGCTTACTACATCAAAATTTGTAATCATCTCATATAATCTAATTTAATAAACTAATTTAATCACAACAACATAAGTGTTAGTAAAAATGGCATCATGGATATTTCTTCCAACTAGCATATATTGCACCAGAAAGCTCCTTACATGTCTCATCTTGATTGCAACCAAACAATTAATCTAGAAAATTATATAAAAACCAAAGTACAAAAATCTCTTTAAAAAGAAAAAAACTAACAATAGTCCAATAGACAGTAGATAACAACACCGCAAAATTAAATTATTGATACCCAAAGTTGAATAACAATACTACAAAATTATTATCTATAGGCCCCTAAACGAAGGTTAAAAAGACCTAAAGAAAAAAATATAACAAAACAAGCAAAGATCCTCTCTTTTTTTTTTTTTCCATTTTTTTTGTCACACCAAAATTTAACCTACCTCTTCAACAGATCCGGACACATCGCCATGCTCCCCTGAATTTCCAGGGTGGTGCAGGACGCCGTCGATGGCCGCCGCATCGGAAGACGGCGGCTGTTCAAGCAAGGACTGCCGGCACATCGGACATGAGGAGTGTGCCGCCAGCCAAATATCTATGCATCTCACATGAAAACCATGGTGGCATTTCGGTAATACCCTGACCTTCTCCCCGTCCATGAAATCACCGAGGCAAATCGGACAATCTGTAGCCGGAATGCTGATTTCTGATCCGTACACGGCCACCGGAATCCGGCGGAGCGCGCTCCTCTTGAGTCCCGTAGCGGCCAGGCGGGCCGCTGCCTCGTTCGGCGTCTCGAAAGCAAACCGCCGGCTACATCTCAGCGCACACCGGACGATTGAGTTCAGCCCTAGCGCGCAGATCAGCGCGCAGAGCAAAGCTGCCAGGATGATCACCATGTTTGCGTCGAAATTGGCTTCTCCGCTGTAAAAGCCTCCCGATCTGCTTCCGCCGGCAGGCGGCGCAGCGCGTTCTCCGTCGAGGAGCAGGCGGTGCGGGCGGTGTCGAAGGCTCATCGTCGTCCGTCGATCTTTTTCCGGTCGATTTATCAGTTCTCTGCCGATTCAAAAACTCCAGAACACCGGGATATATAACTCAACTTTCTCTCTACTAATTTGTTTACGCGAATCTGGTTGAGATTTCGTTGCTCCAAGGAAACTCAACTGCAAATCGAACGACGAAGGAGATGGAAAGTAGATAATTCATATCCCTCATATACGCTCCCGAAGGCGAATCCCTTTGTTATTTCTTGCGGCTTCTCCTCCTTTGGTATTGAGCTTTTTCTTTGTTAATTAGTAGTGGAAGTGTGGAACTGACTACTGAGCTTGCAGAAGCTACTTTAATGGCGGTTTTTGATGGTTTGGGAGAAGGTAGAGAGAGAAAACACAGGAGTTGTTGATTTGTTCTTGCTTTCTCTCTTACTTAGGATTTCTGTGATCTTTTTGGAGTTAAAAAGGAGACGGTGGGTTGTTTGAGTTGTGTTGCTGCGACTCAGGATTCCTAACTAGATTAAGACATCAACAAATTAAGCATATTAATGACTCTGCAAATCGAACCTTTTTCGGAAAAGCTAATCCTACCGAGACGATTGACCCATTTTTCTTTTTTCCTTCCTTTTTTTTTTTTTTTTTTTGTATCGAAATAAGTATTCAACTGTTCACAGTCTTAGTGCAAATATTTCTACACTCGGAATATATATATATATATATATATATATATATTGTGTTCTTTTAAAAGATTTTTATAATAAAATTTATTTATTTTGTAATATTTATTAATTTTATTACCCACATAAAAAATTAAGTTAATTAAATATTTGTAACTATATGATCTATTTATATTTATTTATCACTATTTTTTTGTAAAATTATATTATAACTATTCACAAAGTTACTAATATTTAATTAATTTAATTTTTTACACAAATAATCTACTTAATAAATAATTGCGATAATAAAAATATATAAAAAACGGCAACAAATTCTGCTTATCCACTCTCCTCTACGATCTCTTCCTCAACACCTTGTTCACCAACGTCGCCCATTAAGAGTATTCTCACTGGTAAAAAAAATTACTGAGAACATTTTCAGTGGTTCAACGCCGCGCGAGCTACCTCTACTCCATCATTATCTCTTAGTACTCTTCGCTCAAGTGGTCTCTCTTGTTTTACCTCGACAATAAGTTTTGCTTCTCCATTCTCCTTTCCACTCTCCTCTATGACTTATTTCTCAACACTTTCTCCATCAATGCCGCCAACCGAGAATATTCGCACCGGTAAAAAATACTAAAAATATTTTTAATAGTTAAAATTATTGAGAGATGATAAACAAATAAAAAATATGTTGATGAGAAACAACATATTTGTTAAAACGTTATAATTCAATCACGAAAAATGTATATTTGTTCAAAACAACTTACAAAAACAGAACAAATTAATGAAAATTTACAAATATTAAAATCTGTAAAACATAGACATATTATTTTAAAACCTTAAAGACAAAAAGTCCCAGATTAAAATCAATAGTCCAAAGAGACCTAACCCCAACCTTAACCCTAACCCTAAAATTTTACTTTCTAATTGAATGTAAAATTATATTTATTTTTTTAAAAAAATAAAAAACATTTTAAAATCTAATATAAAAAACTTGTCATACATACCCTTCACCAAATTATGCTTCCAAATCAAACACCTAAATCACCAAGGAAAAAAATTGTCCACACCCTTCTCTTTCTCTTATATTTTATTATGATAAACCATTTCCATAATTTCTCCATTTTCTTTTCTTACATATGTTACTTAATCTTTATTCTATATTTCTATATATATAAAAATTCAAGCTTTATTGGCGCTGTTGTAGTTCGTGCTTTGTGCTCTTCTGCTGAGAATTGCCTCGGATGTAAATTTATTCACTTAACTAAAAGAGAGAGGAAAATAAAATAAAATTCGATGAAAACGAAGACCAAAAAGAGAAAATCGGGATTCAAGTGCCGACGAACTATGGGACGATGACGTTAAGGAGCTCTAGGAGGACGAAATGGGAAGCGGAGGAGAAACCGCATCGTCGGATGGAGAAAAGGCGGTGGGGGCAAGACATTTAGGTATAGAAAATGTCTAAAGAATCACGCCATAAGCATCGGCGGTCACGCGATGGACGAATGCTACGAGTTCATAGCGGCAGGGGAGATCAGAGCCCTAGATGCGCTGAAGTGCACCGCTTGTAATTGCCAGTGCAACTTTCACTGCAAGGAGGCAGAGAAAGAGTATAAACGGTCATGGGAAAAGGGAGAAGAATAAATGGTCAATCGTGCTGTGTGCGTCGTTCTATTTCGGTCATTTGTTTTAGTAGTTTATTTCGGGACAAATAGCACGGCTCAACCTTTTTTGGAACATTTTTGATATTTTTTACAAACTTGTAATCCTATATATATATATATATATATTTTAGTTTAGAGCAATTCAAATATAACCTAATTCATATTTTTGTCATAATCAAACTTTACAGCAACCACATACATCATGTGCACTGTTCTCGTTCTTCACACTTTCTTTATGTTTTTGTCTCCTAATTCATATTTATGAAGTATTCGCTAAATTGACATTTATTTTATAAAAAAATAAATGTCAAATCATATAAAAAATAAGAAAAAAAAAAAAAAAACTTAATAAGCCAAACCAATTAACTTTTTTTTTTGCTTTTAATTCAAAAAAATCACAAAAATAAGCTAGCCCAAATACAGGCTAAAAGTCTAAAATAGTCATACCCAGCAAAACAAGTCTTAAAACAAATTAAGAGGAAAGCCCTGGAGATGGCTAATCGGATCTCTTATAATTGCGTCAAGAAAATTAAATGACAATGTCATTTCTTTGGTATTGAATGACAATGACACTAGGATAGAACTTTGCAAGAAAATAAATGTTTTGTAATTGGAACTGTTTGTTTTGCAGTATTTGTTAACTTCATTATTTATACAAAAAATTAAGTTATATCGGTAACCATGTTATCTGATTACACTAGCTTAAACTTATATTTACCACTCATTTATTTTTCGACAAATATTATTTAATCACAAAGCTATCGATATCTGACTAATTTAATTTTTAACCTGAATGATCTATTTAGCGAATACTTCATAAATATAGTTTTGACAAAAAAAAATGTCAAAAACCTAAGCCCATTAAAGAGCACATCAGCACGATGTGCTTTTAAGGCACAACATGCACCCTAGGTTCGTAAAGAAGACTATTTTTGATTGGTTAGAACTGTGGACACTATTAGACAAATGTAAAAGTAATGTTTCTTTTTTAAATTAAGAAAGAAATAAGTTTTTTCTCCCCGTTTTGTTAAATTTGGTGGATGAACAAAATCAATCTCTAACAAAGTTAAGGGAGGGTGCTTGAGAATTTTAAGCATGGCACCTGATCCTACTTAACCACAATATTAGACTATAAAAGAAGTGCTTATTCTCAGAACCAAATCCTTTCTCTCACTTCATGCACCCCTCCTTTATATTCATAGGGGCAACCAATATTTTCAATCATTTTTGATTAATTTCTATCATTACTAGGCTCGGTTCTGGACAGCGACTAGAGAATATAAAAAAAAAGTATGGAAAAGACGAAGAAAGATGTTTTGAATCAAAATATATTTTATTTTTGTCTTTAATATCTCTTTTAGGATTAGTAAAAAAATTACTTTTAAAAATTTCTTATGAGAGGAGAAGTGAAAGGCAAAAAAAAAATTGCAGAGATAAAAGAAGTTTTTGAAAAAAATTAAAAATAAGCTATTTGCAAAAAGATGTGGCAAACACAAAAAATCATTTTCTCAATCTTGTGGAGTAATTATTCGGTAGTCCTAGAGTACCTTGTGATATTTCTTATGTAGTATATCTAATTATGTAGTATAAAATATTTCAGGTAAGAAAATAGTGAACCGCTATTGTTGGATAAGTATTGAATAAGTATGAGACAAAAGATGGATTTACTTAGTGTGCATCAATTCTTTTTATTTATAGAAAAACACGTAAACAATGCTACGTGGTAGTCCGAAAATACTAAATAACTTTTTGATGAGTGGTGCTTATATTGTCATATGAACCCATTTATGTTTAAACACCACATGTAAAATATAATATCATTCGGTATTTGTAAGAAGGTGGAATGAAAGAAATAGAAAATAGTTTAGTTGGGTGTTTTTAGAGGCCTGCCAAACTTTCTTTAAGCTTGAAAGTCGAAAAAGATCGTTAGTGTTGCCCAATCGTTAAGTCAATTGCCGGTGTTTAATTGGTGAAAGATTAAAGAGATTTCAAAGAAACTGAGTTTTGATAAGTCAATCATTGCATACCTTTCCCTAACTTCTTTCTCTTATTAATTTATAGGCTTCTTTGCTGATTTTCATACTCTAATATTGATCTTACCATGCATTTCTATGTTATTAACTCGCATTTAATGTTCGCCATATCATATCGGCACAGTTATTTATAGGCCAACTATTTTGGTGGGACTGCTATCATGCGGAAGTTCACTTGATTTTTTCATAATCTAACGATTTTTATTACCAGACTATATTATTAGCCCACGGTCTGACATAGATTTACGTGTCAAAATCTAAGAAATTCTAGCTTCTTTAGTTCTCAAATTTAATTAACAATTAAAACATGATCATCGTAACATTATTTTTATTCATTGATTAGCGGGGGTCTGTGTGCTGCATGTGTGAAGAGAAAAGAGTGGCCCGTGGGGATTTTGCGGCTTAGGGAACACACCACGCTGCCCAGGAACTAGTGATATCTCCACCTGCGCCACCGTTTATTTTCCATGTTTTCCGATGGATCCTCCCATTCATAGAGCTCCACACTATTTTATGTCCCACCTATTTTCAAACCTTGTATTAAAATAAAAATTAATTAAAGTGTGCATAAATTAGTTCGGGCACTTTAATACATTAAAAACAAAAACAAAGAAAACGATTTCTTGCCGGCCACAACTTTTGTCCTTCCCATTCTTAAGCTAGACTCGTCTAGCCGGTCTATTTTGATGATTTGAATTAAAATTATTAGTGCAAATAATTAAATTATATTTGCGTTAACAAAATTTAAGTATTTAAAATTATTAAGTATTTGAATAAATTATATTTATGTTAAAAAAATAAACGATGAATGAATAACACTATTCTTTTTTTTTTCTAATAAAAACGTGTTTTCATAAGATATTTAACGATATTTAATTAATTTAATTTTTTGTATAAATTATTTATACATTAAAAAAAAATAATAATAATTCAATTATTAAAATAAATTAATTTTGAGCTCCAAATTATCCCAACTAAATCCATGGAGAAAGGAGTTGTGCCCTTCCTGCAAAAGGTCAAGATTCCTCCTCATCGCTATAAGAACTTCTCAAGACCCCCATTGAATTTAGAAAGGAAAGTTGCGCCCTTCCTGCAAAAAGGGTTAACGCCCCTCACCAAAATATCTCCCAAAACATCCTATTTTGTGGGCCCAACTAAAAAAAAAACAAATTTTGTTGAGAATATTATTTTTTGTTCAAATATTTTGTCTATTTTTACAAAATTTAACGAAAGATAATTTTAATATTCATAATGCTTATAATAAATATTTTAAAAAATAAAAAATAGCACTATAAGACAAGAACATGATATGATTAATATAAAAGGCACTCGAAAAACACTTGGTGTCGTATAAACAATTCTTGTTTAGAGTAATTATGAGAAGTTTTGAGTGGTTATAGATGTGATTATTTATAAATTTTTTTATAAGTATGTATAATGTATTCATTCTAAAGGGTCACTAGCCTCCATTTTAATAACACTTGGTATGGTACGAATAATTTTTGTTTGAGTAATTATGAGAAATTATGACTAATTATATATAGTTATTTAAGATTTTTTTTTATAAGTATGCGTCATGAATTCATTTTAAAGGACTACTAATCTCGGTTCAATCAATATGACAATAAATTGTATCTAGGAGGACATAGTTTAACTTAAATCCTAGAAGTAACGTAATGTAGGTTGTTTTTCAAATATCTTCAAGAGTGAGTGGTCAACATTTGTCGAATAACCGCAGGTGAATGACAAAAATTTTACTTGTATTTTTATATTTATTATGTTAAAGATTAGAAAAATTCCTTTTATTAGTCTTCAATTTTATTTTTATATTTTTGTATTTTTTTGTTTGTTCAATCATTTTCATATTAAGTGAAGTGCTACAATACGACATCGAATCTCAACTCAATCGATTGATATTGTCTTTTGTCGATCTCGATAGGATTTTTTTTTGTTTGGTCAACAGGTCTGAACAGAAAATTATTTAAGTAAAACCCAACTTAATTAAAATAGTATGATAGATAAATATTTATGTTATTTTAAATTATTTTTGGTGAATAATTATATATATATATATATATATAATATTTTATAGTAATAAATTAAAAATAATACTTGATATTTTATCAATATCAGTACATATTTTATTCTAATAAAAAAATTAGTACTCTGTTTCGATATGGTATTTTCAGCCACACTCTGTCTTTTCTATCTTGAATCATCTATAATCACTATTTTAAAATAAAAAATAAAAAATAAAAAAACAACTAAATTCAAGTTTTTCCTCTTTGTGGTACAACCATTGAATCATTAGATAGAACAATTTGAACCATGGAACTAATTGTTCTATAAGATAATTATAAATGTGGAAATTAATGTTATATATAGAAACTTCCACATGCAGTAATATTCTCCTTTCTTCTATCACCATTTAGGGCAATCCAAACTCATTTTTTCCCTCATCCTAAAAAAAAAAAAAAAAACTATTTTTTTCCTCAGTACATGCCCAAACAAGGTAAAACAACGAAAAAGGAAAGGATAAAAAAGGACAGATATTAGAGGCAACTTCAATGTTCTTTGAGTTGCTGAACATTTGTAGCACAAAATGGATGGCATTTATGATTGATTACATATATGTTAATTCTTTCCATCTATAGATGAGGAATTTGATTTTGTGGTGCAAAAAAGAGAAAGATATGGTTTTCTTTGGCTGTGGGAAAACAAACTGGGATACAGATGGGAAAGATATACCAAAGTGAAAAGCAGATTTTATACATGTTTGGTATCTTTAATTTCACTTTTTTGTTTTTGATATGCAAAGAAATTTTATAGATGGAAACCAAGGGAGCAAGGATAGCACTAAGGCAATCTACAAGGATCAGCTGAGATGAACCTTGGAGAGAGATTACAAGTAGGCAAGATGTTGACCTATCACATAAGACTAAAAATCTAAAACAGTCATCCTAAGCAAAACAAGTCTCAAAACATATTCAGAGGAAAGCCTAATCTTTTAATCTTAATTGTGTCAAGCTAATTAAATGACAATTTCATTTCTTTGGTATTGAAAGACAATGACACTAGGATTGAACTTTGTAAGAAAATAAATGTTTGTAATTAGAACCGTTTATTTTGTAGTATTTGTTAATTTTGTTACTTACACGAAAAATTAAGTAATATCTGTAACCATGTGATCTAGTTACATTAGGTTACGTTGCTTTTGTGTTGGCCATTATAGCCGTCTTAAATGGTACTTTTTGCGACTGTTATATTTTGCTGTCTCAAAAAATAGGTCATTTGGAACAGTTTTTGATCGTCGTAAAAAGTGGTCGCAAAAAATATCCATTTGAGACAATTCTTTGACCGTCTCAAAAAAAAAATGATCGTAATAATAGGTTAATTGAGACAGTTGTTTTCAGTCGGAACAAGATTGTAGTAAAAATATATTATTTGCGACAATTTATTTACCAATACAAAAATTAGATACAAAAAAATAAGTCTTTTGAGACAATTTTTACCGTCATCAAAAGTCAGATGCAAAAATTATTCATTTGAGACGGTACTTTACCATCATAAATAAATGGACGTTAGAAAGTAGTTATTTAAGACGATTTTTATCTTTGTAAAAAACTGGTCAAAAATAAGTTGACGTATTTGTGTAATTTTATAACGGTTTGAATAATAGTTATAATTGATTTATTTTATGTTACTTATTTATTTTAGATATTTTTTATTTTATTAATTAAAATCTTATCTTTTTAATTTCCATTATTGAGGAAAAATTAAAAAATTGAAAAATTGAAAAATTTTATAGAAAGATAAAAAATAAAAATAAAAATATATCTAAAATAAACTTATAAACGAAATTTTATTTTTTTATTCTGTATTTAGTAGTTTTTCTTTATCTTATGATAAAAATTTATTTAATAAAATGAATTCAAAATAAATAAATCTAAAATAAAAATCTTATATTTTAGATTTTTCTTATAAAAGAAAACAAAATGAATTCAAATAAAAAAATATACAAATTTGATATTTATTATTCATTATTACTTGTCTTAACTAGCCGTCGTTTTCTTTATATATTTATTCTAAATATTTTTTTATTTTATTAATTAATATTCTTTTAATTTATCTTATGAAGGAAAATTTTTAAAAATGAAAAAATTCTATAAAAATGTTAAAAAACTAATTTCATTCTTCATTCTGATAGCAACACTCTGCTACCAATTTTATTTTCTACTATGTGCCCCAATTTCATGCTTCTTGCCCTAATTCCCAATTTCATTTTCTACTGTGTCCTAATTTCATACATTCTTGCCCTAATTTCATTCTTCTACGCAGCTCTCTCTCCCGCAGCTCCCTCTTCCATCGCGGCACCATTGCGCCACCACCGCTGCTTGCAACCGCCGCTCGCACCCCCGCCGCCAATCGCCACCGTTGCTCGCTCCACCGTCCCGCCGATCATGCCAACATCGTCCTGTCGTCAAACATCCACCGACGAAACACTCTTGGACAAACCGCCGATCACACCGTCCCGCCGATCACGCAACCTGCACTTTCCTTCAGATTCTCGGTAATCTCTCTTTCTCTGCATCTCACTGTGCAGCCTCTCTCATTAGATCTTGATTAAACTGGTCTATATCTCATTTGGGAAACTTGAAATTTAAAGTTTTGAGTTCCAAACTGAAATTTATGTGTAAACGAAATAATACTTATCACAGTTTTCAACTTTTTTTTATCCAATAGTTATCCCTAGCTGTATGTGTATAGAATGAGATTCATAGATTCTATAGATATGGAACTATAGATGGGTATACTTGTATGACATATAACTATCAAATTATAGGACAATATTTGAAACCTTGATATTGCCTCAACTATGGCTTTGCAATTATTACACATGATATAGTAGCAGGATTGACATTTAAGCCCAACCCTTACAACAGGTCGGACAGCATATGTACATGAATTTCTGGTTGAAGTTCCAAATAAGAGCAATGGCTTGTATCCAATAGTATTGCGGGTGAAAATATAAAGTAAAAGAAATTTATATGATCTAATTTGGCAATGCATTGCAAAACACATTGTGTATTTCATCAAACAAATATTTCAGTAGATTTAGTTTAATAAGCGAAGTTTATGTAGGAACATTGAGAATATTAGAAAAGTAATATAATTGTGTATAGGATACGCATCTGTTGACATGAATGTTTGAGGAATAAAGCTTTATGAAGTGAGATTTTGCAAAGTTGAATATTTTTGAATTTCGAAACATAATGAGTTCCTGGCATCTTTGTTCTTCTTCTTATGCCATTCTTTGAATTGATCACAATTGGTACATGATAAGTTTGTGCTACACTTATAGTTGTGAAGTGGACCAATGATTTTTTTTCCCACTTCTATTTCTCAAATCTGACTTTTATTATTGGTTTGTTTCATAATAAAATTCTGGTGCATGTGAGTTTTATGTTTGAGATGCAAGCAGGAATTTGAGTGGAAAGTGTGTTGAGTTTTATGCTTGCAATGCAAATTATTATGTGTGCTCATCATTTCAGATTTTGCTGTTACATTTGTTTAGGTTTTAGTCCTACTGACAAAGTTAGTGGGAAGAGAGAAAGTTTTCAATGTTATATTGATAATACGTTTTCCAGTTACTCTAATTGGGTTCATAAATTCGCTTTAGAGACGGTCACAGGAGAGCATTTGATTAATCATTGCTTAGTTGAACTTTTACTGAACAGAAATCAGAAGGAGCTTTTACTGAACGTATAGGTCATAGTAGTGACAAATTTATAGTTTAATTTTTGGAGATTGCTTTTTTGCACATGAATTCCATTTTATTTTTCATTCTATTTTGGGGAGAAATTGTCTTCATGCCATTATTTTGTTCTTTTTTCTTTTGGGTGATTTATGTATTACTTATCCTTTTAAGAACAATTCAGGACTCTAATAAGAGATTATTTTCAAAATTAAGAAATCTCTTAAAAGCCTAGATGGAGTAATTAAAATAAAATACCATGTTGAAGTATCAGATGGAAAACTCACCACCGCGAGTGTCCTTAACATGGTAATTATTCTTAATTTAGCTTCATCAGTTTTCTGGAGCATTGATGTATGAGTTGATAAATTAGATTACTTTTGATTGGTTACTGTTGTATGTTTAGATTGACTTGGCTACATAAAGTTATACAAATTATATTTTTGCAATTTTACACATTTTGTTTTTCTTTGTCAATAAATTTTTTCTTTTTGCACTCTAGTTGTACTAATAAAACCTTGGGTTTACTCATGAATATTATAATTTGAATGTTGCTCATATGTTTGTTTCCTCATGCAGTCTGATCTTAATACCATATGTTTTGCTGATGAAAGTGGCCATTTTATTTACTCTAGCAGTGATGATAATTTCTGTAAGGTAACTCCTTTAAATTGTGATAGTGAAATTGTATCTTGCAAAATGTTTTGGTTGCCCTACACAATTTTACTCGTATTGGTTTTATTCCGGTCACAAATAGAGACATAAATGTTGTGCTAAATTTGAGTAATTTTGAATAATAGAAGTTAATTTACTGTCCTATGGGTCTATGGGTCAATGGCATTGCTTTTGGGGATATTTTGGATTAGTTTAATTTATTTCAAATTTATGTCGATGTTATCATCAGTTTTATGTTCTTTTTACTCAAGAAGACTTTGGGAACACTAATTTTTTATTTTCATGCTTCCAGAATTTATCCTGTAGCTAATTCATGCATTATCCTTCAAAATAAGAACATTCCTTTTAATGTTCTCATCGCTGATTGCGGGAAAAGAATCTTCCTGTTCCCTCAGGTAAATTACTGGCCTTGTTTTGTGATTTCTAGTGTTGAAGGATTATATGCGTAAGTATACTCTGAGATGGTATATTTGTAATCTTGGTTAATAATTGAGATAATTTACAATTTTTGTAATAGTGTTTATTTAGTTTTGTTTGTATATATTTTTAATTTTTTGTATAATATATATTGTTTCGATAGAAGGTCAACTTATGCTTGTTGACATGGAAGGTTTTCAAAATATAAAGCAAGCAAGTCAAAGTGGTTTGAAAGCAAAAATGAAGGCAAGTCAAAGTGGTTTTCTTGCATATTCTTTTTCTTAGTTACTATTCTTTGCTTGTTTGCTTTCGTTATGTCTAATTTTTATTTTTATTTCTATAATTACATATAGAATGTTGCAAATAAAATTTATGAAAAAGTGTTACATGAATAAAGTGAGACTTTGTTTTTAAAATTTTGTAACAGATTACTTGGTGGAAGATGGCATTATTCGTTTGAAGTAATCAAGTTATTTTACTGAGTGGCGTAGTGATAAGTTTGTAATTGATTTAACATTTGTAATGTTTTTAATTTTTTCGGGATTAGTGGATAATATTTATGATTTTGTATTCTTGATGAATGTGATTAATTGTAATTTATTTGTCGGATGTTATTTATGAATTAGACGAATTTTACATTATTTAAATATAAATTTTAATATTTTATTGTAATTTAATAGATTCATATGTTTGGATATTTTTATTTCAAACAGAAAATTTAAAAAATCTATTATTTATTAATTTTAAATAGTTATTTGTGACTTTTTTTTTTGTCGTAAATAACTTCTTTTTTTTGTAATTTTAGAATAGCATTTGAGACGGCTAAGTGGCCAACGCAAAAACTATTTGAGACGACAGTTCACCGATGCAAAATTTGCTATTTTTGTGACGGTATTAGTAGCCGTTGCAAAAAAAAGTTGTTTTATTAATGTTTTTGCGACGTTTTTTTGCCGACGCAAATTTGTTTGAGACGGTAATTTTCGACGCAAATAGTTTTTTGCGACCCCAGTATGTACTATCCCGTTTGACGATGCAAAGCCGACGCAGATACTCTTTTGCGATGGTTAATTAACTTTTTGCGACGGAATACTCTCGACGCAAAAGCCCATTTTTTTTCAGTAGTGTAGACAAATACGAAAATAATATTTACTTTTTAAATTGAGAAAGAAATGGGTTTTGTTCACTAGCCTTGTTAAGTTAGTAAGGTTCAGAAAGGTTGCTTGAGAATTTTAAGTTTGGCACCTGATCCCACTTAATCACAATATTAGACCATAAAAGAAGTGCTTATTCTCAGAACCAAATCCTCTCTCACTCCATGCACCCCTCCTTTACATTCAAAGGGGCAACCAATGCTTTCATTCATTTTTGGCTAATTTCTATCATTACCAGGCTGGGTTCTGGATAGCGACTAAAGAATTTTAAAAAAAAAAAAAGTATAGCAAAGACTAAGAAAGATGTTTTCAATCAAAATATAATTTATTTTTGTTTTTAATAATTTTTCTTACGAAAAATTATTGAACAATTCAATTTATAGGCTGTTTATTGTTTTTCATTCAGCATAAGATTTTTTTAACGAGTAAAATTTATTCTGATAAAAGTTTTAACGTGCAATGTCATTTTCGAACAAAAATGCCATAGAATAAATAAATTTATCTGTATTTTTTTAAAACATGTATAAAGAACACAGATAAATTTATCTGTCTTTCATTAAAAACACGTGTAAAGAACACATATAAATTTATCTGTTTTATTGAATGCACGTATAAAGAATACAAATAAATTTATCTGTATTTTTTTAAAACATGCATAAGAATACAGATAAATTTATCTGTCTTTTATTGAAAGTACATGTAAAGAATACAGATAAATTTATCTGTCTTATTGAAAGCACATATAAAGAACACAGATAAATTTATCTGTTTGCATTATCTGTGTTGATATGTAAACAAATAAATTTATCTATTTGCATTATCTGTATTAATATACAAAGAGATAAATTTATATGTTATGCATAAATATGCAAATAGATAAATTTATCTGTTTGCATAGTATTTTTGAAAAAAATTACGCAATTAGATCTTATACGTTAAAATTTTTGTTTATAAATTTTGAGCGTTAAAATCTATTTTTTTAGACCATTGACTGAAATTCTCCTTTTTTAGGATTAGTAAAAAATTTCTTCCAAAATTTTCTTATGACAAAAAGAAGTGAAAAAGTAAAAAAATAATAATAATAATGCATAGATAAAAGAAGTTTTTGAAAAAAACTAAAAATAAGCTACTTGGAAAAAGATGTGGCAAGCCCAAAAAATTATGTTCTCATTTACAAACTCGTTGAGTACTCAATTGATTATGAGTAATGCTCATATTTAGTGATTAGATTATGGAGTAATTATTAGGTAGTTTTAAAGTATCATGTAGTACAAAATATTTTAGGTAAGATAATAATAGCTTACTATTGTTGGATAAATATGAGACGAAAAATGAATACAATTAGTATATATTAATATTTTTTATTTGTCCAGAGTAACACGTAAGTAATGCTATGTGATATTTTAATAATACTCAATAACTTTTTGATCAGTGGTGCTTATATTGTCATATGGACCCATTTATGGCTGTTTGACAACAGACTTTAAGTCATTTTTTTGCATTTTTACTTAAAAGTCCGAAAATCAAAAAAATCTCATTTTTCAACTCGAAGTCTTAGTTTTTTTGCTTTTTAGATATATTTTTTAAAAATATTATAACTTTTATTAAATACATTCATCTTTTATAAAAAAAAATTATATTTTTAAAATTTACTAAGCAAAATCTATTAAATATGATTCATATTGAATATAAAATTATTTAAAAATAAATTTTAAAAAATTATAGCTTTAAGTAAAAAAAATTATCTTTTGATTTCTAGTCACTTTAAGGCTTTGGCTTAAAAGCCGCTCCATACCCCTAGGTCCCTACCAAACCAAATTTTTGTCTCTTCATCTTAAAGTGACGTAAAAAAAAAAAAAAAAAACAAAAACAAAACTCAATTCAAAGTTAATTGCCAAACAAGACCTATATTTAAACACCACACAAAATATAATATCATGCAGTACTTGTAAGAAGATGGAATAAAAGAGAAAGGAAATGGTTTCACTAGGGTGTTTAAAGGCCTGCTGAACTTTCTTTTAGCCTGAAAAGTAAAATAAAATCGTTAGTGCTGTTCGGTCGTACCAGCCGAAATAACACTATGATCGTTAAGTCAATTGCCAGTGTTTGGTGAGAGATTGAAGAGATTTCAAAAATAAAATTTCTATCATGTTTCAAAATCACGTGACTACGCCACATATTTACTATTTATGAGTACGTAAGACTAAGATTTTAATTCTCAATTTTAGTATTATTATAAAATTTTATGAGAACATATCTAATTAAAAAATTCTTTGTTATAAATTTAATACCAAACAAACTTAGAAAATTTTAAAAATTCATATTGTAATTTATTTAGGGCCAGTGTCAAAATAGTCAAATTACAAATTTTCTCTTTAACACTCCTCAAAAATTTATCCCGTGCAACTCTATTCCTCAGTATTTTTAAAAATAATAAAAAAATAATAATGAGTTAGAAAACCCAATAAATGACCAACTACTATTGTTTGCTGGATCAAACATGTAGAAAAATAATTTAATGAAAGACATAATAAAATTTTTTTATAACAATATTTAATTAAATGCAAACAGGGTGAGACTAAAAACACATTAATATTTTTTTTGTACAAAATAACATATAGTTTAATTTTTAATGATTTTGCCAATTCAATTTTAATATACCCAACTCTTATCAATTATGGGCACAGTAGCTCGTGATAAAGCTTAGAATTACGTACACTTACGCTGGTGGTGAAATCCTAGGCAAAATTAGTTTTGATGTTAATATTTAACCTTCATTGGCTAAGATCCAGACCATAGTCATATTAGAACCATATTCAGAATTTAACACATTGGATCATAAAAATATATTATTCTTTACTTTTTCAAAATTCTTAAAATATAGTCAAAATCTCATATTTGATCCATATTTTTTTTATATATATAAAACAAGTAAAAAGTAAACCTTTTTTTTCAATACAGATATTGAAAAGAATTTTTTTTTTTATCAATAGAGATATTAAAAATACTTTAGAAACGAAAAATATTAACGATGACAGAAAGCTAGCTATTTGCGTCTTAATATAGCGTCTCCTCTTATCTTTCAACTCTCTGTTGGATTTTTTGTTCTTTTTTTTCTTAATAAACTCTCCGCACTCACCCTTATATATGAGTTTATTATATTACTCTCTCTCTCTCTCTCTCTCTCTCTCTCTCTCTCTCTCTCTCTCTCTCTCTCTCTCTTCTATTTTATTTCATTTTTATATATGTTTTTCTCTTTTTTTATGTTTTTTTTCATTTTATATTTTAATTCTAAAAAATCACTTAATAACACAAACAAAATTTTAGATGTCATCTGTCAACGATTAATGCCGATGAAATATCAAGAATTAAGTGATAAAAAATATATACCTAAAGTTAATATTTTCTCT
>JAOTRH010079198.1:0-17317 GCA_034768845.1 Heliamphora exappendiculata
TTTTCAGGTCAAATTAGGATTTCGAATTGATTAGGGTTTCTCCTATTCCTATTCATGCAGCGACTTAAGTTCTCATTGTCTATCTGTCGCTAATACTAGAGTTTGGGCTAGATCGCTCAACAGGTAGTTACAGTCTAGGTTGTTACAACTAGGGTCTGGGCCAGGGTGCTACAATTTACCCCCTTAAATAAATTTCATCCTTGAAAGTTCATGCGAACGATTGTGGATGGTTATTTGCACTTATTCTCTTCGAAGTTGTTGTCCTTGTTTACTTGAGTCGTTGTTTATTGTGGATATGGATAAGCTTGGGTTTATACGTTTATCACTTTAAGCTTATTGTTGTTTTGTCTTACTAACATCTTAGACCGATAACTACACGATTCTCAAAGGTCACGTCGCCTATCCATGACGCGGGAGCTATTTGACTAGAGTTAACCTAAAAGCCCTTGTCCTTCAAGCTTATCCTTTCTCGGGACAATGCAACAAGTCTAATTAACGTATATTTTAGAGTTTACGGATTCAGGCATACCTCTGATCATTAACGAATACTCCTTTTTCTCTTGGAAAGGCGAGCCTTCTGTCCATTGATTTTCTTGTTGGTTAAGTTGTATCATCCTTCCCGAACCGCCCGTTCCCTTTGTACGAATATTGTAGTTTCTTTCCCTTGGTAGCAGGCATTCAAACTTTTTATGTCCGAACATATTACAATTAAGGCAGATTGTTGAGTTTGTCTCCTTTGGAGGGCGAACGCTCCACTCTTCGCTCTCTAGTTGGTCAGGTTGCACCACCTTTTTCAAACCATTTGTTTCTTGCTGCAACAAATTTGTTTGATCCTTGTAACTATGTTCTGGTTGACAGTGGTTGTAGTTTAGTTTTCTTCGTAGTGGACACTCAGATCTTTTATGTCCAAGCCTATAGCATTGATAACAGATTTATAATTTTGGTGCCTTTTTTTCTAGTTGTTCTCTTCGGTTACCTTAAGAGTAAGGTTCTGAACGTGTGACCTTCTTGTTATTTCTTACTGGTCCTCCTCGATTTTCTTCTCCAATTCTTATTGGGTAGTGCGTTATCTTATGTTCTGGCTGGTTGCACTTGTAACAAGTTCTTACTGTTATTTGTTGTTGCTTTGTGGCCTTAACTTAAACCTCTGTTGTTTGGGAAAAATTTTCTTTCTCAAGTGTTGGGATATTCTGTACCCTTAGGTCTGATAAGTACCATGATCCTTCCTAGGGTGTCTTCCCTTGTGTTTAATCCAAATTGGCTGTTAGATCTTGCAAAATTTGTACTAGGCTCGAGGCGTCTACTTTCTCCTTGGTTCCATTTACTCTCACTGAGCTCTTGTGGTTCTGTCTTTGTTCTTCCATCTTTAGGGAAGGAAAAAGGGAAAAAGGGTCATCGAACTATTTAATAAAGTTGGTTCTACTTGTAAGGTGAAAGCATAACACTCAATCTGTTTATTAATATAAAAAGTCTTATTCAATGAGATTTTATTATTCTTTACTGTAGATTGTCAACGCAGAGCTACTATTCTGGGTTCTATATGAATTTTCGTTGTTGCATTCTAGGTCTCACATTCTTGACTAGTAGAGATCTAATCCGACCAATTAGCTTCTCTCTATTTCTATTTCGTATATTGATAATCTCGCAGTGTTGTTCACACCTAAAACCTCATATGGTTGCAAAAGCTAGTTGGGAGCTTTTTATTTAAAGAGATTTTGATCGAAAATAAGAATTTTCTTCAATTTCTTTTATACCTACTTTTAACATACTTTTGATGGTTCAGAACCGGGTGTTTAGACTGCCCTGGTGAGATGCGAGTCTTGGTTAGGTATGGTAGAGAACTTATGTTGGTGTAAAATCTCACGGATATACTTTTTGCTTGTAGTTACCGATGTGTCGTGAGGTTTAACTAATCGAAAGCGAGTGATCTTGGTGAAGCGACCCATTGTAACTCGAATGTTGTTATGCTCCTAATGCGATCTTGACGATTCAGGTGATGAAGTCCGTAATCATATACTTTCTTCCTTATTCTAGTCTTTCCAAGTGTTGTATTGTTTCTCTTAGTTTCTTCCGTTTGTCCTTCACGTGCTAGTACGTAGGGTTTGAATGTTTCTCCTAAAGACTGGATCGTTTCTCCCCGGTGATTGGTCATTCTAGGGCAATTGAGTGTGATAAAAGGTATGTCTGAGGTAAGTATCGAGTCACGTGGTCGATTGTGGTTTGATGATTAATTCTCCTTCAGGCTCCTAATGCTCATGGTTGTCGTAAAAAATTCTCAATTGAAAGTGGGGGTGGCAGGATTCGGATACTATCATTTTGGTGAGAAAAGTCGATGTGGATATCGATACGTACATATATTCTTCCGTTACTTGCATACTAAGGGTATCCTAAGCTCGAGGTTGTTTCTTGTTTTCCACTTCTCTACTGTTAGTACGGATCTTTTGGTTCCCCGTTTGTTGGGTTTGTGGGTCCCTTAGTGTGAAGCTGTTGTTCCTAATTGTAGGTTACTGATGGCATAATTCTATTTGTCGGGTCATTTAAAAAGGTATAGTTAGTTGAATATACCCTTACTTAACCAATCCTGCAGTCGGGGGTCTTGGTCTTCAAAACGCGGACGTTAACGGTACTTTAAGTTGTAAGGTTGAGGAAAGGTTACCTCACGATTCGAAAAGGTGTTAAGAGATTTTCGTGCATTATCCTAGTCTTTTGTGAAAGCATCGAAGCCTAATAACTTGATATTCGGACGATCATTGTTACTCACAGACCTACGGGGCAAGGTTTTGAGAGTTGAGAAGTAAAAAATACGTGAGGTTTAGTAAGGATGGTCAATTCAAATTTTTTTTACTGGTCTCAAGGAAAGCGATTGCATGGCAGTGTATAGGTAAGTGTTTAGTTGAGGATCTCGAATGGTATAAGCATGAGATGTAGCCGGGGTTAGAATATCTTAGGATGGAACCCAAATAGTTCAGGGATAGGTTGAATTAAGACAAGGTGTCACAGTTAAAGCGATCACCGTTGACTTAGGTTGAGTGGTCGATTGAAGCTTAGATGCATCAGCAGTTAATGAATAGTACAAAGAAGAGGTTCTCAGGATTAATCTATGCAACATCAGACCTTCACAAAAGATATGTTTAAGTAATGGGTAGCCAAACTTGATATTTGCTCTGAAGTTACGTCGGCCTAATGTACTTCAATGTAAGCATCCAAGTCAACTCCCCATGTTGGGATTTCAAAAATTTACAAAATTGCTTCCGTCGGGTGCAATATTGAAGTCAGGAGAAAATAAATGGGGGTAGACGGTCTTGGCAATATTGAATGTTTGGGGGTAAAAAAATGACATTGAGTTCTACAATTAAAGAATTAGTCCAAGGATGATGACTTGTATTGAAGGATCATCAAAGGTGAATACTAGTCATTATCTAGGAATGGCTCAACAATGAAAACTCAAAGACAAAGGTATTTTCTAGGATGAAATTTCCCAATAGGGTTACCAACAAGACTTGAGTGGAGGAGAATTATCTACGAATGATACTGGGTAGCATTTTTGAGGACCAGTGTTATTAGAAGCAAAGATTTTAATTGGGTATAAGAGTTGATACAAGGATTTCGGAAAAGAAATTAATAAGGGTGAGGTTGTGGGGTTATAACGGTGTTTCCTCAAAACTTAGGCTACTTCTAGTATTTTATCATCTAGGAGTTAGTTAACTTGTTGGTGGTTTGATCGTCTATCGACTATCGACTATCCTAAGAGAGTGTCAAGATTCGGGGGTTATTTCCATTCTTAATTGTCTTCATGTTTTTTTTTGGAATATTACAGATTTTAGTTTGAGATTATGAGATAGTTTACGATTATGAGATAGTTTATAAAGAATTTAACAACGAACACTTGCATTTCATCCAAACACCTAACTAGTACAAGTTTTCAAGAGTTCACCTAACACACATACATTATCCAATGAGGGAAAGATACACCGCCTAACATGCTAAGACCTAAACAAACAGATGTGGATAGAAGTAGCGAATAACTGAGTCATGTTCCCATGTCGCCTCGTACATATCGTAGCAATGCCATTGCACTTCCACATGCCAAAATCCCTCTGGCCCCATATGAGTCTTGTTGATTATGGAAATTGGTATCTCTAGGTACATTTTTGGACTGCTAAAGTCGATTATCGGGTTACGTGGGTTGATGATTCCTCTCCTATCCCTTGGTTTCTGTGTCTGCATCCATTTTGCATCCATCCTATCCACTAACAGCTTTTTGAATCCTAGCGGTACCTTCAGACGATAGGTGGTTTCATTGCACCTTTCTAATACCCTTAGTGGACCCATGTACCTCGAAAAAGACTCGGTCTTTTTCCATTTCTACATCCTTTATGGGAATACTCTTGCATACACCCCAAGTTCGATCTAAAAATTCTAAAAAGGTCCAAAAATCAAGTTACAAAACCTTAACATCTGGAGGAACTCCTAACATTCCAAATCAAGTATTTATCATGAAATAATGAATTAAAAATAAAAAAAATCCTCATAAGTATTGAAAAATGACCATTTTACCCCTGGTACAACAAAATGTCTTAAAAACTTAAATTTTAACACATGGACACTCTAAATCAAGAATTTGAGTACTATTAAGTAGCAAAGGACAAAATAATATCAAAAATGACAAACATGTCTCATAGTGGCCAACCACCTTGGAAGTTGTGCCAAAAACTAGCTTTTTGCTTTTTTTTTTATCTTAAAAAGATGAGAAATATATTAAATCAAGCATCATGATGATCCAACACTTGTTGAACAATTAATATACATAATAATATGGTATTATAGGCTAACAAAGGCAAACAAATCATTATTGAAATTCATACACAATAAAACAAGTTAAAAAGTCATATTTTGTCAAACTAGCTTAATTTGACTTAAAAGACTACATCGATTTAATCAATTGTTATGAAAACTATGATAATCCACGAAAATACTAAATTTATCATAAACATACTAAAATAATAAGTTTCAATAGAAAAAGACACCAAAAATATACATCAAATTAACTTTTAAAGTATTTTCTTGCACAAAAAGACGCGTAAACCAATGCAAAATCCCATGATTGATTGAGATCAAATTTTTTATCCCCCAAACTGACCCTAGCCAAAATCTCTCAACCCAAATCTGATATGTTCCCTCAAAACTTGAACCAAATCAAATCAACCCACGTGATTTGGAAGAAGAAATGACTTAAAATTTAATTTTTCATTCTCTAGTCTTTCCCTATATAAACTAAGCCAAACACCACTTTTTCCCTTCATTATTTTTGTCCAAGATATGAGAGAAACTAGATTTGAGTGTTCTTGAGGTGTTCTACAAGTTTGAGAGAGAAAAGAGGGAGAAGAAAGGAAGGAAGGATGAAAGGAAGGAGGAATCAAGGAGATATGTTTTCCTAAAAGTTGAGTCTTTTCATCCTACCATTTTTTTGAGCCTCTAAACAAGTAAGTAAAATCTCTAAACCTTATGTCTTGTGAGACCTTGACCCATTTTTTCGACATTTTTCGACGCGTTGTTTATCATTTTCATTATTACATGTTCATATGTGTTTTATGCACGATCGGACTTAGATATGTATGTGGCATTGGTTCCCGGGGCTATTGGGCATTGTGGTACGAATTTAAAAAATATATATTTTCGTAGCCTATAAACATCTCCCCCTAGATATTTTTTCAAAGATATTTTTATTTCTCTAGATTTGAAACCAACCAAAAGCTCTGCCTTCTCTCTAACTTCTCGGGGCTCGAGGCTCGATTTTTCATGATCAAATAGCAAATTCTTAGTATCCTCGTGGTGGGCTACGCATTCATCTAGACAAAATTTTGTTTTTAGAAAGTTTATTTTTTTTTCACATGGTTTGAGGCATCAAGTTTTTGACTCGACAAGGTAGGATTTTAGACTCTCATATCTTACAATGGTGCTACGTGTAATTGTATGTGTTTTTACTAGTTAAAAATGCATGAAAAATTGACTTACGTTTCGAAAAGTTAGGTTTTAATTCAAAATCATTTTCGGGTGATTTTGGTTGGTTGAAACGGGTTTTGAGGTGTTTCTTTCGGTGTTTTCTTATTATTTTGGGCTTAAGTATGTCCGAGGATGTCGAAAAGGAGTTTAGATGCTTTGCTTCTGGGTTTGAAAGGGCTGTTCCAATAGCGAGAATCGATTTCTGCCATGATTCAGTTGACTGAACTAGGTGGTTCAGTCGACTGGCTCGATAGTAAGGTGTTTCAGTCGACTAGAGGTGATGATCCAGTTGACTGACCTAAGTCTGCGTTGAGTTTTTGGTTTCTAATAACTTTTTAGTCGACTGAATTATGGGGTTTAGTTTACTGAAGTGCTGTTGGGGTTGTTTCGACATGATAGCATGAGTTTTAAATCATCATACATTCACTTAAAAATACTAATCAACTAATTCACATTGATCATTGTACAAAAACTCGGGTCTCATAGTAAATGGTACTCAAACATACACTTAGCAACTTTTAAGGCCAAAAATCAAGTATTAAATTAAAGGAGCTGACAAGGTTTTGGGGTATTTAGACTTAGAATAAAGCTATGATTTTTATACACTATTTTGATAAAAATATTTTCTACAACTCTCATGTTTAATACCTAGGCCAAAACCTAAAGCAAAAGGGTGAACAAAACATCCAAAGCAAAAATGGTTCAGCACTTTTCTTAAAATTTTACCAAAAACATGCTTTTGTTGGTCTCGGCTTAGGTATCATATCAAGTCCAGATGAGCCCATGTTTTAGTATGTTCTAGATCCACAAGTCCCCTACAAGTTTCATGTTTAGAGCAAAGGGTAGTTGTTTGAAACAAGTTAGACTTTTTGGCAATTTTATAAAATAGGTTCTGTCAGCCGCTAAAACTCAGCAGACCTGCTTTTGGATAGAAGGTTTAAAACGGTTTTGGGGTATCATCCCGAGGGTTTAAGGTCTGAATTTTGGGTATCAAGTACTTCAATATGTTAGCTACAATGTTTATGTAGACCACTTTTGGAATAGGTCACTAAAAATAGGGGTTTTGGGCTATATAAAAATAGGTGACAGAAGTGTGCCTTGAGAGCTAAAACTCAATAGTGACTTTCAATGGGGTTTTGACCTATCAAAGCTCTATAATTTGTGTTCCTTTTTGGTGGATAGCTAGATATTCATGTTATATACAAATTTTATTTTTTGACCAAAGTTCAGATCTCACTTTAAACTAGGGTTTCCAAGTCGGTAGTGTTGGCTAGTCAGAAAATGACACTTTGATAAAATTGAAATATCTCGAGTTCTATTTAAGAACATGAGTTGAAACAAACTTTGGAGGAAAGATAACATAAAAGGCTAAATTTTGAAATAAAGAATATGCTTAGATCAATGTTCTACATTGAGTTATGGCATTCCAAAGTTCAAGGTAGAAACATCTATGTTCACAAAAATCAAGTCTATTTGGGTCCAAGTCTTCTACTTATCTTATGTCAAGTTTTTGTTCCATTGCTTTGCATGCTTATATTTTAGACATTAATATCAAGGTTTCAGCACACTTAAAAGTCATCAAAGTCAAAGATAACAATACACAACAGCATCTCACATCACCTATAAGTATAACAACCCCTATTTTGTTACTACGACGCCTTTTTGGTTTGATTTCGGTTCTTGATTCTTAGAGTATTTAAAGGGATGTGCTGGGAGATATTTTGAGGGATATTAGACACAACCTTTAGAGATTTTACTTACTTGTTTGAGAGCTCAAAGGATGGTGGCATAGAAGAACTTAGCTTTATAAAAACTCCTCTCCTTGATTCCTTCCTTTTTCTTCTTTTTTCTCCCTCAAACTCACCTTAACAGTCAAGAGGAAAGAGGTTTGGTTTCTCTCCCTCACTTGCACGAAAATATGATGGGAAGAAGATGGTGTTTTGCTTGGTTTATAGATGCAAGGCTAGGGGACAAGAGGGGGACATAAGGTACCAAAAAAAGGTTTATTCTTCATTTTAATTAATGAGATGTGAGATGATTTGAATTAATTTAACTTTTGTGTGCTAAAATTAAGACATGGAGAAGATAAATATAGCTACGGGCTGTTTGGGGGACAAAAACATGACCCCACATCAACAAAGAGGTTTTCCATTGGTTTGTGTGCCCTTTTTTGCAAGAAAATGCATTAAATGTTAATTTGATATATCTTTTTGGTGTCTTTTCCTACTGAGACCTATTATTTTAGTATGTTTATGATAAATATAGTATTTCCATGTATTATCATAGTTTCTATAGAAATTGATTAAATAGATGTAGTCTTTTAAGTCAAATTAAGCTATTTTGGCAATATATGACTTTTTAACTTATTTTGTTATGTATGAATTTCAATAATGATTTATTTACTTTTGTTAACCTATAATACTATATTATTATGTATATTACTTATTCAACAAGTATTGAATCGTCATATTACTTAATTTAATACATTTCTCATCATTTTAAGCTAAAAAGAAAGCAAAAAGTCACTTTTTGGCACTCTTCCCAAGGTGGTCGGCCACTAAGGGGAATTTTTTTGGCATTTTTTAATGTTATTTTGTCCTTTTCTACTTAATTATACTTAAATCCTTGGTTTAGGATATCTATGTGTCAAAATTTAGATTTTAAAGACTTTTTGTTATACTAGGGGTAAAACGGTCATTTTACTCTATTTATGAGGATATTTTATTTTTAATTCATTATTTCATGATATTTACTTCATTTAGAATGTTAGGAGACTCTCTGGGTGCTAAGGTTTTGTTGCTTAAGTTTTGGACCTTGTTGGGGTTTTCGGGCCGAACTTAGGATTTTCGATTCGAATTAAAGTTTTGAACTTCTTCTGTGTTCTATGGTCTCATAGACTATCTGTCACAAACACTTAGGGTTTGGACTGGGTCTTTACACGGGTCGTTATCAACTGGATTGTTATAACTAGGGTCTGTACCGGGTCGTTACATCGGGTGTTTGTTTATATCTTGTTATCGTCTTTAGGGGTGACGTGCATGTTAGATGCGGGGTGTTGGAACACGGTTGTGTGCATAGCTTTGTTCATCGTTGGGTGCAGGGCGTGTTGGGTTTGATGTTTTTTTCTAAAAAGCGAGTTTTGCAAAAAAGCTTAGGTTTTGTGAAAATGTTTATGAAAATCGTTGTGGGAAGTTTAGAGTTAGCCTTCGAGTTAGGTTTTGTTTTGTAGGTTGTTGGTCATCCCGGTGAGTGGACTGGTCATTCAGGTGAGTGGGCATCTGGTTGCGTGGCATGTGATGTCGTATCAGGTTGTGTGGCATGTGATGTCGTGACGTGTTATGTGATGAGTGGCTTTATTATGTGAAACGTAGTGTTTATACGAGATTTTTTGTATCTAAAACTCTAGTTTTATTCATGCATGTTGTAGGACGGATATGTGGTCCTTGGGTATATAAAACTTTGGTTTTATTTATATGTGCGTGATTGTGATGGACGGAAAAGTGGTCCGATGAACGTTAGCTCTGGCTAACAATGGACAAAAAAGTGGTCCAATATATGTTAACTCTGGTTAACAATGCATGTGTGTGCATGGGAATCGGAGGGACGAAAAACTGGTCCTAATGATGCATATGTGTGTGGGTATTTGAAGAATGAAAAAGTGGTCCTAAAAAGGCATGTGTTGTGTGTGTTGCACGTTGTGCATTGTGTGGGATGCATGTATTGTGTCGCATGAGTTGCATGTGTTGCATGTGTTGCACGAGGTGCGTTATATGAGTTGCGCGTGTCGGGTGAGTTGCATGTGTTGCATAGGTTAACTCTGGTTAACAGTATAGTAGATGGGGCTCATGAGAGTCGTTGCGTATATATCTATGTTGCATGAGGGGCTCGTGAGAGTCGTTGCGTATAGATCTGTGTTGCATGAGGGGGCTCGTGAGAGTCGTTGCTGCATATATATTTGTGTTGCATGAGGGGCTTGCGGGAGTCGTTGTATATATTATATTTGTATTATCTATGGGGCTCGTGATAGTCGATCTTTGCATGTAAAGTATTGTAGCATATCTGTATGTATATAAAACTATTTTCAAACTATTTTCGAGACTCTTGTGAGTCATGATATCAAACTATTTTTAAACTTGTTTTCTTTTTAATGCTCGGGTGAGTCGTAACATACATATTATATTTGCTAACATGTTTAGTTTTTATTTCATATTTGTCTAGTTTCTGTTGAGCTTTGGCTCTCAGTGTGGGATTTGAAATATTTTTCAGGTACTGGTCACGTAGGTTGATTTGGAGGTACCGAAGGGGTAAAAGATTTGTAGTCTTCCTTTTTGTTTCTTTTTGGACCATGTATGTTTACATGTTTTTAGTGTTAGAACCATGTACTGTAAGCCTGTTAGCGATTATAATTAATGCATGTATGCTTTTATGTTAAGAGTAAAACATCGGATTGGGTGTTGCTTTTTAGTTTTGTATGGTTGTTTGTGAGTGTTTCATGTGGCCCAGAGTTTGGGGCGTGACAATTTGGTATCAAAGTTCTAGGTTCAAATACCTAAGAGCCTTGGAAAGAGGGTGCATCACCAGGTAAGGTTGATTGCATGTGCATGATTGCATGTGTTTAGATGTTTCGATAGCATGAGCATGAGCGTGATAGCTTCACGAATGTGTGAATGTTGCGTATATGTGAGCATAGGGGTTGAACCTTAGAATTGATTAATCTTGCCTTCGGGCATCTGGGTTAACAAGCTTGGAAGCCAAGTTAGAAATGCATTTGGCTAACGTATTTTCTGGCAAGGAATCTAAGTAGGTTATCCAGATTAACGCATCACTCTTGTCGGTTCTCCTCTGTATGTGGGGTTTGTTTAGCATGATTATGTGGTTAATGTTTATGTTCATGCGACGTGCTGCATCTTATGTTTTGTATTTCTTTTATATAGATGCAATGTCTGGGCAGAGAGGACGAGGCTGGGGTCGAGGCCGTGGTCGTTGTTTTGACCAAGGAGATGTGCCTATCCCTGATGCTGGGGATACAAATGCTCCCTAAGGACCTGTTAACACGGTAGAGTTGCTGCGTGCACTGGTAGGCTCCATTGGCCAATTGGTTGGGACCTCTAGGGGGAGAGAGAGAGAACCCGAGTTGAGGGCAACGGCAGTGATGCGAGGGTTTAGATGTCTTGACCCTCCTACCTTTGCTAGGGATCTTGACTCTACAGTAGCTACAGAATGGTTGGAGTTGATGACTCGGATCCTTAATACACTGCAGATAGTGGACGACGATTTGTGGGTTCGTTTTGCTACTTTCCAGTTGAGAAGGGATGCTCACAAGTGGTGGAAATACGCCAAAAATACTGTTGAGGGCACGTAGGCAACTTTCACAGGAGTTTTTCTGGAGAAGTACTTTCCTTCTTCTTCGAGGATTTGTACAAGGAGGAGTTCTATGCTCTCACCCAGGGGGCGATGAGTCTCGTACAGTACGAGGCCAAATTTACCAGTCTCTCCCAATTTGCACAAGAGTTGGTGGGCACAGATGAGCTGTAGTCGAGGAGATTTGAGTGGGGTTTGAGGCCGATGATCAGGGAGCGCATGGTAGGGTTCAGGCTGTGTGTGTTTACCGAGCTGGTGGAGTCGACAACGATGATTGAGAGTACCTTGAGTGAGACTCGGGCTTCTAAGGAGGTCAGGGCTCTCCATGGTGGTATGGAGGCTCAGTCAGGTGGATGCTCCAGTAAGAGGTGAAAGCCCTCTAACCCTAGTTTTCATCTATCTGGGTCACGACAACAGTTTTCTGCACCAACACCATCGGTTGCTTCATCTAGGAGGCCAGAGCAGAGGGAGTTGATCTGTTATTAGTGCATGTAGCCCGGGCATCTTGTGGCGTATTGCCCACAACTAAAGCAGTCTCAGAGTTTAGTGCCAGTTTAGTTACAGTAGAAGGAGCCGCCAGTTTATTTTTGGTGTGGTTAGTCAGGGCATAGTTATAGGAACTACCCTCGGCGAGGTAGTGTGCAGAGCACGGCAGGTGCATCACCGATGCAGGACCAACGAGTTTATCAGCAGCCAGCAGTGCAAACTTCTAGGGTAACAGATCGAGGTACTTCAGTTTAGTCGGTATGGCAGCCGACAGTGTCAGGCTATGGTGGATAAACTAGGATGACACAGGGCCGAGTGTATGCCCTATAGATACCAGTTCTTCTAGGGCACCGGTTGTGCCTAATATGCGGCTATTCCTCCAGTGAGCAGGGGTATTTTCTAAGTATATAGACTTTGAGCCAGTGTTCTTATCGACACAGAAGCATCGTGTTTTTTTCATTTCATCTGTTTGGGAGTTGGTGACAGACTCTGTAGGCTGTGTGCAAGGTGTTAAGACATCGGTTGGTGAGCATGTGTCGATTTCAATCAATGGGGTCTTTTTTTTTTAACCTTGTGGAAAATTTTGGAGACAAAATTTCTTAAGGGGGTAGAGTTGTGACACCTTAACCCGTTTTCTTTTTCGGTGTTTTTTGACACGTTATTTATCGTTTTCATTATTGCATGTTTATATGCATTTTATGCATGATCAGGTTTAGATATGCATATAGGGTTGGTTCTAGGGGTCGTTGGGCGTTGTGGTGCGAATTTTAAATATATATATATATATTCGTGGCTTATAAATATATTGCCCTAGATATTTTTCCAAAGATATTTTCATCTCTCTAGATTTGAAACCAACCAAAAGATCTACCTTCTGTCTAACTTCTCAGGGGCTTGGGGCTCAATTTTTTACAAACAGACAGTAGATCCTTAGCATTCTCATGGTGGGCTACGCATTCATCCAGACAGAAATTCATTCTATCGAAGTTTATTTTTTGCACGTGGTTCGAGGCGTCGAGTTTTTGACTCAACAAGATAGGATCCTAGACTCTCATGTCTTACAAGGGTACTATGTGTGATTATATATGTTTTTACTGGTTAAAAATGCATAAAAAATTGACTCATGTTTAGAAAAGTTAGGTTTTGGTTGAAAATCATTTTTGGGTTATTTTGGTTGGATGAAACGGCTTTTGAGGCATTTCTTTTGGTGTTTCCTTATTGTTGTGGGCTTGAGTATGTCTAAGGGTATCGAAAAGGAGTTTAGATACTTTGATTCCGAGTTTAAAAGGGATGTTCTAGTAGCGAGAATCGATTTTGATCGTGGTTTGATCAACTAAACTAGGTGGTTCAGTCGACTAGGTCGACAGTAGGATGTTTCAGTCAACTGGAGGTGATGATCTAGTTGATTGACCTGGGTCTATGTTGAGTTTTTGGTTTTTAGTAGCTTTTTAGTCGATTGAATTATAGGGTTTAGTCGACTGAAGTGCGGTTGGGGTTGATTTGGTTGTTTTGAGAGGTCGTGTTGTGGCCTTGGGGGTCGTGTTGGGGCCTCGGATATTTATTTAGATCTTGTTGTCATCCTCGGGGGTGACGTGCATGGTTAGATGCAGGGTGTTGGTGCACAATTGTGTGCGTGGTGTTTATTCATCATTGTATGCGGGACGTGTTGGGTTCGATGTTCTTTTCTAAAAAAGGGTTTTGAGAAAAAGACGGGGTTTTGTGAAAACATTTAAGAAAACCGTTGTGGGAAGTTTGGTATTGGTCTTCAGGTTAGGTTTTGTTTTGTAGGTTGTTGGTCGTCCTGGTGAGTGGACGGGTCGTCTGGGTGAGTGGACATCTGGTTACGTGGCATGTCATGTCGTATCAGGTTGTGTGGCATGTCATGTCATGGTGAGTTATGTGACGAGTGGCTTCGTTATGTGAAATGTAGTGTTTATACATGGTTTTATTCATGCATGTTGTAGGACAGATATATGGTCATTGGGTATATAAAACTCTAGTTTTATTTATATGTGTGTGATTGTGATGAACGAAAAAGTGGTCCGATAACGGTTAACTCTGGTTAACTATGGACAAAAAAGTGGTTCAATGAACGTTTTCTCTGGTTAACGATGGATGAAAAAGTGGTTCGATATATGTTAACTCTAGTTAACAATGCATGCATGTGCATGGGAATCGGAGGGATGAAAAAGTGGTCCTAATGATACATCTGTGTGCGAGTATCTGAAGGACGGAAAAGTGGTCTTGAAGAGGCATGTGCTGCGTGTGTTGCACGTGGTGCGCTGTGTGGGATGCATGTATTGTGTCGTGTGAAGAGGCATGTGTTACGTGTGTTGCACGAGGTACGTTATCTGGGTTGCGTCTGTTGCATGAGTTGCATGTGCAGCATAGGTTAACTCTGGTTAACAGCATAGTAGATGGGGCTCGTGAGAGTCGTTGCATATATATATATGTGTTACATGGGGGACTCGTGAGAGTCATTGCCTATAGATCTATGTTGCATGAGGGGCTCATGAGAGTCGTTGCTACGTATATATCTTTGTTGCATGAGGCGCTCGCAGGAGTCGTTGTATTTATTATATCTGTATTATCTGTGGGGCTCGTGAGAGTTGATCTTTGCATATAAAACATTGTAGCATATCTTTATGTATATAAAAAAATTTCAAACTGTTTTAGAGGCTCTTATGAGTCGTGATATTAAGCTATTTTTAAACTTTTGTTTTTAGGCTCAAGTGAGTTGTAACATACATATTACATTTGCTAGCATGTTTAGCTTTTATTCCATATTTGTCTAATTTCTGCTGAGCTTTAACTCACAGTGTGGGATTTGAAATGTTTTTCAAGTACCAGTCACGCAGGTTGATTCGAAGGTGCTGGAGGGGCAGAAGATTTGTAGTCTTTTTTTTTGTTTCTTTTTTGACCATGTATGTTTACATGTTTTCGATGTTGAAACCGTGTATTATAAGTCTATTGGCGATTATATTTAATGCATGTATGCTTTTATGTTGACAGTAAAACAACGGGTTGGGTGTTACTTTTTAGTTTTGTATGGTTGTTTATAGGTGTTTCACATGGCCCAAATTTTGGGGCGTGTAATGTCTAATATCACTTAAAATATCTCTCAACTCATTTCTTTAAACACTTTAAAAATTGAGAATCGAAAACAAATTGAAAAGGCGTCGTAATAACAAAATAGGGGCTATTGTGTTCTTAAATGATATGAGATGTGTTGGTGTGTTGTTATTTTTGAGTTTAATGACTTTGAAATGTGGTTAAGTGTTACTTGGCATGCATTGTGGTAAATTTTGTGCCGTGAGATTAGTTAGAAGGTTATAGTGTTTTTCTACTAGGCTTTGGCTCATGGCATTCGTGCCACAGGTGAGGAGGAGTTCCTTGAGAAAGTTGCCTCCGAAGAAGAAGACGAAATTGAAGGGCAGAGTGAATGGCAGGTGCCAGCAGACCCCAACAATGCTTGTTGAAGATTTGAATCTTCGCCTTTTGTTCTATTGTTCAGTTTCCCCGTGCTTAGTGTAATTTTTTAAATTTCTTAGTGAAACTGTAATCGTTATGTACTTTTAAGCAGTTCAGAACTCCTTTATAATGTAATAATTAACGTATATAAATATGAATGAATGGTTAGAATATCCCTTTATTTATATTTATGTATGTCTTGGCGTGCCTGGAGGACGGGGCGTCACAACCCTTAATCGAAGGAGACCTAATTTGAGACCTTTCACCCAGAGTTACCCATAACTCCGACGAATGTACAAACATCATCCACACTTCCACTCTCCGAGCATAAGAACGACTAAATACACTTTAAATTCACGATTTTTTCTTGTTAACCTTAGGCTACCTAAACCATACAGCAACACTGTTGAACTGTACTACTCCACATTTCATTCTCAAGGGCAGAACAAGATAACCACCCTTAACCCCAGATTCAAACACAAGCAACCTCTATTTTGTCAATAAACATCTCGAGCCACATCGCACTCATGATACACTATTTAAGCACTGAGCCAACCACACCATCAAACCCTTTCATGGTTTTCTCAAAGCTCGTGCGCTTAGCACTTGTGAGGGAGACCGTAAAGCGACCACATCGTTTTATACAAGATCTGATGCTACTCGTATCTTAACCACGTCCAGGCACACCCATATACTCACCCAACACGGTTCCCGAACACGATCTCCTAACCATGAGGACAACAATTAAATTACAAGCCTTTGCTCTCATGAAATTCCCAAAGGTCTAATGCTTATCACTTACTATAATCGTAATCGAAACCCATACACATTCCAACACATTTATGACCAATACTCACTCCAACACATCTGTGACTTCATGATTAATCGATCAAACACATCTTTGAGCTTATGCACCCGTAACTTAACTCTTAAATCTTAAAAAGGGACATGACTTCCAAAGCTATCAAGCATCCCTATGACTACCAATGACACCCCACAGTCCAGGGAGGCCCCCAAAACCATTTTACGTTCTGCAACTTCAACATGCGTTCGGCCCAAGATTACTACGTTCCCATTCGCTATGTTCCTGTCCATACCCTATCCCCGAGTACACGGCTCATAACATAACATTGCTCACGACATACCTAATCCTTGACACGACCAAAACCACATACACAAAACCTTAACCGAAAGGGATTATCACCATCCCCTAATCTAATCATAACAAATGATCCCTGAGGGTCTCAAACACTGTCATGCCCCAACCCCGAAGACCCATGAACCAACCCAACTGTCCCACATACAAAGGTTATTAACTGTAAATCTTGTTCACTACAGATTTTAAAAAAAATTTTTTTTTAAGCAACCAAGTTCATGTACATGTCAAATTCCATCAAATGCTTTGAGTTTTCAAGAGGTCATTTACAACTATAATATCGTTATAATAATCCATTTAAGTTTATGTACAAACATGACATAAAATACAAAGAAACACTAAATCTTTACTCAAGTCCTTCCCAGCAAGCATCCATAACCTTAGTATCGCCTAGGGCTATTCAAAAATCTGTCCAACCCGCCCGACCGCCCCGCATTTGCCCACATTGCATCAACCCAAGCAAATAAAAAGCAAAGGACAAGGCAAATTGGGCGGTTGAGAAAGGGACCACACGGGTCGATTGAAGGTGGCGGTTTCAATCACTTCCACTCGCTATTCAACCAACCCGGCCATATATAATACTTATTACTTAATTATTTTTTGTTTTATTGTTAATTTGTAGCTCACAACTTCTAACCTAATCATTAATTCATAAGGCGTAAATAGAAAAGTAAAAATTGAAAATTCTAGATCTCAATATCTCATACCAAAAAATCTTTCTAATTTCTTTAACCTTAAAATATTTTTTATTTCTAATTTTCTATAACAGTGAGTCAATTGCTTCATGAGCCACTGACCTATGTTTAGTTGATTTTTTTATCTTTTATTTGGTGTTTATTA
>JAOTRH010079208.1:0-49817 GCA_034768845.1 Heliamphora exappendiculata
TTTTTTTTTTTTTTTTTTGGGGGGGGGGGGGGGGGGGGGGGGTTTTTGGAACACCTTGAAAACCAAATCAACCTTAATTTATATAAATTTAGTTCAGGGTTGAGGCTGAATCATATCAAACCAGAGATCAAGTTGCAGTCCTAAATCATCTATAAAGAGATGACACACCATTCTTACTATAATTTCATTCTCATTGGATGAAGAGGGATCTCCTGATTTTAGTTAGATGGCATCACCGAGAAATGCAATTGGCTCCTTTACCAAGGTTACATTGCCTGGAAAATTCTTGGGTTGTAATTTTTCCACAAATGCATGTTTGTTTTCCGCTTGTGCAAGTAGTGGGCATTTGAAAACCAAAATATCTATACCATGCATAGATTTCTCATTCTTTAGGGTCAACTTATAAACTTCTTGGCTTGATTACTTCGATATGCTTGTACCTTTATTATGGGGATGAAAATCCTTGGCATTATTTTGGTGCAGGGAGGTCCAACATAGAAACATTGTCCGATTTGTTGGTGCATGTACGAAGTTTCCCCATTTATGCATAGTAACAGGTATAAATCCTTCTACAATAAGATTTAACCTTTCTTTTTTTCTTTTTCTTTTTTTCTGTGTCCTTTATAGTTGTACACTAACTGGTGTCATGGAATGAGTTTGAGTCTAAGTTGAACGTGCTAGAAGGACAAGAGAGGTGTCTAAAAAGGACATGGATTGGGATTTTTATAAAAGAAACATTGCATTTGATTTATAACCACAAATACAACTCGTTATGGAGCTTACTAGGAAAGGCTCATCTTGGTGGGGGGAACTGAGAGATACTGCATATGATAGGGAAACTAAATTATGACAATATCTTAAATGGCTTTTGCCTTAGAAGCCTGATAGACAAAGTGATTGTGCTCTTGATGGGTTAACCTCCCGGCAGGCTTGGATTCAATATGCCTTGCTTACAATTGGTAAGCTTGAAGATTCTGCAGCCCCCAGGGTAAGATAGATCCTTTATAGATCAGACAGGACGATTTCAAGAAGACTCGTGGTGGAAGGTACCTTGGTTGATCGGTTATCTGGGAGGAAAAAAACAAGGTACATACATTGATCACTTGGGTGATCATTGCACAATGCCATCCAACCACCAATATCAGTTCAAATATTAATGGTTGGATGGCATTGTGGAAGTCCCAAAAGTTTCCAATTTTGATAGTTGTCGAAATAGGCTCAAAAGGACTTAGTATTTAGGACTCTTTATATTTGTCCATCCCTTAGTAGTCCTGACTAGGTCTAGACATTTTCTAACGATCATGTGCTGCTGCTTCTTTTTCTGCCAAAAAGGATAAGAAACAAGTGAGGACAACCTTTATGAACAGCTTGCAGAAGATTTGTTAAGCCAAACAATCGAAAAATCAACTCGGGCACTATGTTACATGAACTCGTTGTATGTTTGTGCACTATGTTACATGAAATCATTGCATGTCTTGGGCCAGTGCATGTATATCATTGGATTTTTTTAACTCAAAGTTCACGGATTCTTGGGATGGTTATATATTTTTTTTGCTGTTCTTCTTTGGTTGCCTATGGTAAAGTGATATCTTATGCAACTTAGAGCAGTGCACTTGGGAACTTCATTCATTTTGAGCGGACTAATATCACGAAAAACATAATAAAGGATGGTATGTCGTGTATATTTATTTCTATTTTCTAAAATCATCCTTGAACTACCAGATATGCTTGCTGGATGCACCCCAAGTTAATTGTCTGACACAGATAGTTCATGCATTTACAATTGGACATGGCATATCTCTGCATGTTAAACAGCAAAGGGAAAAGTGACCGTAGCTCATTTTCTAAACAGTTTTTAGCCTTTATAGGAGCTATAATCCATATATATGCTTCAGTTTGTGGACAAATCCTAAGGCAGCAGAGGCAATCTTGGGTGGCAAAGAGCTAGAGTTTTAGTTTTAGCCTTAGTAATGGAACTAGGGAAGGTGATGTGACCAGCAGGATCGAGTAGGGTGTAAGATCCATGCTATGTTTATTTATTAATTATTATTTTGTTGTTGTTGATGTTATTGACAATATGCTTCATTTATGGTACAAACTGGAGGAAAAAACGGTAAGATTGGTAATCAGGTGAGACACTGTTCATAAGTTGGCCTGAAAAATGAAGGGGCCATCTTCCATGAGGGTTTTCTTATGATTGTTGTCCCTGTGGTATTATGCATGATTGAGTTGAGTTGTAAATTTAGGATTACATTGATGACTAAGTAGAGAAAGAGAGAAGAGAGGAGAGAAGAAGTTGAATGATGAAACTCTGCAACTTGAATTTTTATTTATAATAGAAGCAAAAAGTTACAAATATACCTCTCTTGACGATGGTAAAATAAAATGAACCATATAGTATTTAGCTCGATATAGAAATAACACTCCCTCCTCAAACTAGAGTATTCAAATCAAACATGCCTAACTTGAAAAAGAGTTGTAGATATGGAGCTGGAGTCAAACGCTTTGTAAGAATATCACTAAGTTGATCTTCAGAACATGAAGCATAGCAATGACTTTTTATATTAAAAGGCCTCGAATGAAGTGACAGTCAACCTCGATATATTTAGTGTGTTTATAGAAAATTGAATTACGAGAAATTAATGTAGCAACCCAATTATCACAACACCTATTCACAGGTATAGGTACTGTAACTTCACAATCCTGAACTGAATCCACAACATTCAAAAGCAGAATGAGCAATGACACGATACTTATATTTAGCTTTTGAACTGGTTTGAGCAACAATAGTGTGTTTTTTACAGTGCTGAGTGAGAAGCTTATTGCTAACAAACGTGCAATAGACAGAAATTGTGCATCTATCAGATTGACTGTCAACCTAATCAATATCACTAAAACTAGTCACAAACAAGGAGGAAGATGACTTGTATAGTCAGCCTTGTCTAGGAGCATCCTCTAGCACATGACCTCAAAGCAAGGGTGACGAGTCGCATGCATTTACTGATCGAGACAACCAATAACATAACTAATGTTAGGATGAGTGACAGTAAGATAAATGAATTTCCGTACCAACCACCGATCTTTACCCTTGTCCAAAAATAGATCTCTAGTGTTATTATCCAAGTTAACATTAAAGTCCATGGGAGTATTAACAGGACAATCACCCAAAAATTCAATCCCCATAATCCAATTTCATACAAAAGGTCAAACACATATTTCCTTTGAGATAAGCTAAATGGCCTAAGAAGAACGGCCAACTTCAATTCTAAAAAAATCTTGCAAAAAACTTTAGTCTTTAGTATGAAACTTTTGGTCCAAATGATGCTTTAAATCAACAATTCCAATTGAAACATTACCAAAACCATGATATCCTCCACCTAGATAATCAATACAATAGTCCCAACCGCAGTTGATGAACAAAAATAGAGTGATCAAAAGTAAACCAAACTAAGCCTTTGTATTTTTACGCCATTTTTCTCTATTAAAAGCCATATCTTCATTTATGGTCAATTTATGTCTATCATTTCTTCTAGTGTTTCTATTACACATGATCTTGTCGCTTTTCTTTACTATTGCATCAACTGGTCTACATTGTATATGTTCGAACTACCTTAATCTATTTCTTCTTAACTTGTCTTAATTATAATAGAGTGATTAAAAGTAGAGCGATGAAAATTGTATGCAAGGACCACTCAGAATCGGTCAAACCAAACATGCGGAAATTGTTTCAAACCATACAGAGCCTTACATAATCGACAAATAAAATGTTCACTAGTCACTGTTGGCCTCCGTTATCAGAATCGTACGATCCATGATACGTATCGTAGGACGGTTCGATACATATAGCAATCGATTTGTATTTGTGGGGTGAAGTTGACGAAAACGAGAATAGTATGATTCACGATACTATCACATGATTTGATACGATTCGGTTTGATATACCAAGAAGGAATCGATTCGATAAGAAGTAAGTTTTTATTCTTATTTCTTCTAATTCATAATTTTACATTTTAGAAACTTGTGCTCCATCATTTTTTTGAGGCACCCAACTTTGATTATATATTCTAGAGGCCTCTATACCTAGTACTAATTGGTTTTGGATTGGATGCTTTAAATTCTAACATAGTATTGGTATCAAAGCTGTCTTGGGTGGTTAGTGAGCCAAGTTTTTGTGCAGGGTCTAGTTGATTCATTCTATTCATCTTTCTATCATCTTTACATCTAACTAAGACTGAGCGTGTAAAAAAGTATTAGACACATATCCTACTCCACTTCTTTAAGTTATTCAAGTTTGTTTTCTATAATTTAGAAACCTCTCTACTCATTGCCAATTAGTTTTGTATTGGATGTCATAACATAATTAATAACATAAGATCATTGATCAGACTAAAAGTCGGACCCACATCTATTCCTCTAGATGCAAGTATTTTACCTATTACATTATGTACTCATTATTTAAAATAAGCTTTACATTGATTTATGACTAAACATTTCATATTTATAATATATCTTTAATGTCTAACTATTAGACATTTTTTTTAATGTACTTCAGAAACTATAACCGAATCATTACGATTCGTGATTTCAATTCGATTCACGATTCGAAAAAAGGTAATTTCGATTCACAATTTGATTTTGGATTTGACAACTATGCTACTGGCTATAATAGTTAGAAGTTGTTCCATGTACATCTCTTGAAGATCAATATGAAGAATGCATTCTTAATATTAAATCGATATAACGACCAAGATTGACCAACTGCAACAAAAAAGTAAGATTTGAATTGAATTTAAATGAGCAACAGAAGAGAAAGGCTTCAAGTAATCAACTACATGGGTTTGAGTGTATGCCTTTGCAATTGATAGGGCTTTAAGATACTCAATAGATCTATCAGGAAGATACTGAACATTGTTTACCTAACAACACCAACCCTGGTGTTTACAAGGAGGAATAGCAGTAATTTTTCAAAATCTGATTCTCATAAAGAGGCCTCATTTTCTCATCCATTGCATTTTTTGATTTAGACAGGTAAAGCGTGCTCATAAGTCTAAAGAAGTGGTGGAAGAACTATACACAGTAGAGCTTTGTCCCAATGATAAGTGTAACTAGCGAGAATAGGAAAATCTAATCCTTAAACTCAATGATAAAATGTTCCAAGTGGTGGTTCTTTTTATCCAAATTAGTGGTAAATGGCCGATGCTGTCATACTTGGTTCCCCAATTTTTTTAGAATACTATTGTACTCAGACAATGATTTTCAGAGTGCTTATAAGACAATGATTTCCAGAGTGCTTATTAGTGGAAATCTTTTCATAAAATTCATACTCGAGAAACATTATTCCGTTGAAAAAAGGATTAAGAGAATCTCAAATCTTTTTAGATGTATGAAAAAACTACACGGTAGTAGCAACATAAGGTTTCAAACCATGCCACAGTTGTCATATAACAATAGCTGGCTCTTGCTCCTACTCGGCAAGCTTGGGATCCCTTTGGGGAAATGGGTGGAAATTTTGTTATACATTTCAATCGACATGTTCAATGGGAAAAAAAAAACCCTTTACGACGTGCCCATGCCAAGTAATTCTAACCATCCAACTTCTTTGATGTAATCGCTCTTGGAAAATTATTATCTTTGAATAGTGATGGCTTGCTTTCTGCCATAGTGAAGAACTATGATGAACCAATCTAAGAAAATCAACAAGACAATGAAGTCTCCAAAATAAGTCCAGTTGATGAGGAATTTAATAGTGTATTCAATTGAACCAGTGTCCGAGCATTGATCAAAAGAATAGTTGTCGGACACTCTGAAGTTGGAAAAGCTCCAAAGAAAACAATTGGGTAATCAGACAAGGAACCACAATACTTGATTATAAACCCTATGTTGGCACCCTAGCATTGCTCTCCAACAAAAAAATCCATCGAAGTATGGATCGAAAAAATAGTTCAAAAATCCAAGAATAAACTCCAAAATCGGAAAACTTAAGATTAGATGGTCACAAAAAATTATAAAAAACTACCATAATCATCAAAAGGAGTAGACAAGTTCAGAAGTTTGTTCGGCTTCCATACTAGGATTAAGATCAGGTTGATGTAATCGTACGAATGACAATGTCAGCAACCATAGTCAACTATCAATAATTTTCTAAACTCCTAGCCCTTTCCCATGTTCTAACTTCTAAGTGAATCGGATTGCTTTGATACCAAATTGAGTTGTAAAGTAAGGAGTTGGGGTTGTGTAGATGACAAAGTAGAGAAAGAGAAGAAAGAAGAGTTGAATGAAATAGGTTTAGGGTTCTGTAGTGAAACCCTACACCTTCACTTGTATTTAAACTAGAAGTGGAAGCAGAAAGTTTCAAATATACCCCTCTGGACGATAATGAAATAAAATAATCAATATAGAAATAAACTTTTAACTCTAACATATTGTATATGCAATATATGAAAGCTTCATTTCATGACTAAAATGTCTTTTTGGCTTCATCTGAAGTACCATTAGAAGATCTAGTGAACTACTCCAGTTTCTCAGTTTCAACTTGGAAAACGTACTTTTTTACGATATGTGGTTGATATATTTTTTAGCTCTTTTTGTGCAATGGACATTGTGGCTTCTGTTCTTGCTTGCAGAGTACATGCCTGGGGGAAATCTTTATGAATACTTACACAAGAATCACATTATCTTGAAGCTTCCTCAATTGCTTAAGTTTGCAATTGATGTCTGTCGAGGAATGGAGTACTTGCATCAAAGCAACATTATTCACAGGGATCTTAAGACAGCAAATTTGCTTATGGATAATGACAATGTAAGTATTGCCAAGATTACGATCAAATTCCATTGTCATGTCCCAAAAACAAGTATTTCAGTTTTCAGATGCTTAACTGTTCTAGGTTAAAACAATATGCTGAATGATTATTTTGTAAAGTATAATCATGGCTTTGCTAAAGCCATAGCTGTTTATTATATAAACAGTTATAAGTCTAATAGTTCATAGTAGCACAAATTTTTGGCTGTTTGGTTTTTCCTAGAGGGGGGAAGTAGATTTTGGTCGAATTCTAATTTCACTGTGAAGAGTCGATTGAGGACTGTAGGATTAGTTACATCTTACGAAAAGTCTTCATGGTCAGTATGTATTTACTTATCTAATGCGCAATCAATTTAACTATACAAGGCACAAGATAACTAGTGGAAGCAATAACATTGTATATCTTTGGATTATGCAGTGTTCCCTTCTTGTTACTTTCGTTATTTAGTAACTTTATTAGAAGAGTGCATTCTTTGTATTGTTGACTTCCTGTTGATGCTGTTGGCAAAAGGAATTGGTCATTTTAAATTCCTAGTTATCCTCATCTAAATGAACACAATGCACGTTATCTCCGACAATAAATTATAAGACAAAAATAATTAGTGAGTTTTTATCAATTTCTCTTTTTTCATTTGTCAAAAACACGATACATTGTATTTCAAAAATATATAAATGAACACAATACATGTGATCTCCAACAAGAAACCCAATTTAGTGATTTTTCTCTATATTTTGAGGAGTCAGTAGCTGCAACAGTATTCTTTATATTGTGGTCAACAATTTTAGTTCCTCGTACTACGTCACGGGTGGATTCAATTCAGTGGTAGTCTCAAGTCCTAATCGTATAGCTATCTTTTTACCTTTTTATTTTGGTACTGTCTTTATGGTGGTGCTTGGGATTGCTGAAACTAGTAGCTTATAGATTATAGCTTGTAGTTTGTAGCAGAAGTTGTGAGTGCTTAGTAAATATTGTAACGTGTAGCTGAAATAGAAGAAAAAGCAGTTATAGCTTCTAGCAGAAGTTGTGGTTGTTTGGAATAAATTGTAGCTTGTAACTTGTAACTTGTAGCTCGTAGCTAAAGTTAATAGCAGGAAACTAAAAGCTAGTGCTACTAGCTTTACCAAAATGTTACATGGACTTGAGTAGGGGTGTTTGGTGTTGTTATGCATCCAAGCATTAGATTCATCTAATTTTTTTTAACTAGGACATGGAGAAATGGCAAAAACATACATTTTATTTATATCCTTCCTTTATTATATAAGGTAAATGGTGTGGTGTTAACAATGCGATATACATAATTTCACGCATAATATGAGATTTTTATGCATAATTGTATGGGAATCTTAAATCCCTAATAAATTTTGGTAGATGAATGTCTATGTTGGACATGTAGGCACACATGTAGGCACACCTTTTCCGAAGTGCATATTATGTGACACATGTACTTGCATGCATTTTGAACAATCCATGTAACATAGCTCTTATGATGAGGTTAATGTAGAAAGCTTAAAGGGCTATGCTAAAGCAATTCTTAAGATTTCTAGCAGAAGGTGATATCACGATAACAATAGAATTTTTGGGTGAAAAAATAAATGAATCATTTCTTATAATTATTTTTGACTTTTTATCAGCCTTATCTTTTCTATTGTTGTTAACCTTTATGTCCTCATAACTCACAAGTAAATTAAGGCTTGACAGGAATCATAGAGAGAGAATGGAATCCAATTATGGGGAATCTCATTGCCAATAACAAGAATATTGGGCCAATGCGATTCAATTGTTTGGGTTAATTTGGAACTCTCTGGGGGAAAATCTTAACATTTTAAGTAACATTGGGCAATGTGTCCTTTCTACACTTAAAAGCTCAAAAAAATACTAGATTGCCTCTACAAAGAGCCCCAATAATGAGAGATTTCCTTAGGGGTGTAAGAGTGAGATTCCTGCTTTGTTTGTATTCTCATTCCACCTTATAAAGGTAAATTAGTATCACATTCCCTATTTTAGACATGTTTAAGCAACTGAACAAAGTAGACCTGGGATGCAATAACATCAACTTTCCATGTCTGCCGTCTGCTCAATAAACATTGCTCAAGACTGTTTATCCTATCAGCGCACCTTCCAAGGACCAATCTAGTTAATGTTATTTATAGTTTTTGTATAATAACTTGACATATGTGTGGTCAATACTCTATAGTTATGAAAGATTAGAAACACAAATGATTTGCGACATCTCTTAATGTTACAAGTTTTAATTTTGTCTCAAGGTTGTTAAGGTCGCAGATTTTGGTGTTGCTCGGTTCCAAAATCAAGGGGGTGTGATGACAGCAGAGACTGGGACATACCGATGGATGGCCCCTGAGGTCTGACTCTCTTTCATTTGCCTATAACTTCTGTTTATTGAGCTTGAGACAAGGAGTACAAGGAATGAGATGTGTTTTTTCTTAACGTTATTATTATTTTTATCTGGAGCTTTGAATTTGTTGAGTTGTTGTTAGGCTAATAACAAGTAGAACTGGGAATGTGTTAAACAATAAGCTGGACAAGTCTTTGGAAGAATCAGAATTGCTTCCTCATGAAACTATTATAGTTTGTGAAAACTGTCTGGACCAGTTGTTGAACCGTTGATATCTGTGAGCTTTTCAAGGATTCATGGAACCACAAGCTCCAATACCTTTATATAAGTAATGCTTTCTGGGGTTGTTCAACCGCAATTCCTGAGTCCATTTTCACTCTCCATTCACTTTTCATTGTGATTGATGATTTTAGCTGCAACAATGATAGGTACTGTTGTCCTCTCTTCTGATGGCCAGCCAACGAGTTTGGTGCTTTGGCCTCATCTTGTTGGCGAAAAGGGATCAATTTCAATCTCTCTCTCTCTCTCTCTCTCTCTCTCTCCCCTTTCATGAATATTTTGCCGATTCTTCTCCTCCTTTGTTGCATTGTTGAGAATTTGTAAGAAATTGTCAATTTCTTTTGTTCGGTTGGTACTCGAGTCTTATTTATTATTTTTAGTTTATGGTACCTATGCTTTTGAACTTGTAAGTATTCTTAGCATGTAATTTTTCCCCTTGTCAAACTGTTAAATCTCAAATCTATATGATCATGTGTCCGTTGTGCATGCGTACCAAGATTTTATTTTTAGACTTTTTTTTAACTCTTGGGTCAAATTTATACACGAATATATATTTTCTTTACATTAATGTATACATGAATATATTTTTTTACAGATCTGCGTGTATATATTATGAATATAGTCACTTTTCTATAGGAGAACAGTCAAATATGTAGGGACTAAATTATGTTTGCCTGCATTTAATCATTTTAGGATATTAGGATTCCGGAATCATAGTCAGATCTCTTCTTGAAGTTGATGTGTACAATGATTATAATTAATCTTCCAACAGAACTTTTGAATTGACTATTTTTGGTCTTTTAGAGCTTATTAGTAGAAATTCAGATATGGATTGGAATGTTTTTAAAAATTGATTTGTTTATTCAAGGTTTTCTGTTTTAACATTTTATCTGTCTATTATTTTATTTATTTATTAATGTGTTTATGATATTTGGGACAATCAACCCAGCGGTGAACTGGCGAACCCCTTGCCCAATTTGCTTAAGGTTCTGAATTTTAGAACATTGGGTGACGGCATGCTTGAAAGCTTAAGTACCTATTATACATTTGTCTTCCCTTTTTCTTACATTTGGTACACCTAGGCAACTACTGACCTTTTTGGATGGGTACAACTTCTTGTCGAGTTTCATGCGGTACTGGATAATTCAATGAAATGCTTATGGAGTAACACTATTATCTTTGTCGCACGATGCCAAAATGTTATGGATACAGCCACTATACAGAAATAATGCCGCACGTCAGATCTTTGTGCAGTCCATCCCTTCTAGAGTCCACGATTGGGGACCAACATTGGCAATATCCTTTTGTTGGCATCCACTGTCCATTGACACTACAATTCTTAATGGATATCCGCAAACTTAGCTGAATCTGTTATATCATTTTGAGATACTCTGTATCTAACCATGATGAGCAGTCCACTCCTAGCATCCATAATTGGGGACCAATGTTGGCAATGTCCTTTTTCTGGCATCCAATGTCCAACGACATTGCAATTCTTATATGGATATCAGCAAACATAGCTCAAACTGTAATATCATTTTGATGCACTCTATATCGAACAATTGTGATGCAACCGTATTCTGCGTTGAATTTTCCAAGAAAACTAATGAAGTGCACTTTGTTTGATATTAGGCTTGTCCCCTAGAGTCATGATGTGAACTGTTGTATAAAGTTAATGCCCTTATGATTCAGCTCTTAACTTGATGTCATTTCTTATGTTGTTTATCTGGCAAAAGGTTATTAATCATCAACCATACGATCAGAAAGCAGATGTATTCAGTTTTGCTATTGTTCTGTGGGAGCTTGTCACAGCTAAGGTATTTCCTCAAGTTGAATATTTCAAATTCCCACTTGTGCAAATAAGAATTTTGTGGGATGATCATTATTCAGCTTTATTGTTGAGATTGCAGGTTCCATATGATAACATGACTCCTTTACAAGCTGCCCTGGGTGTGAGACAGGTTTGGCTGCCTGTCTGTATATCAAATTATATCGTAAAATATGCTATATTATATTCTGCCCATCTTAACTGGAAATGACCTCAAATTACAGACTTCAGTATCATTGTACATGTAACACTTCCAATTTAGTCCTTACAAAATTACTGATTGAACACATTATGCATAATGCATTATGGCTGAAGTATTGTATAATCTATACCGTCACATGTTTCCATGACTTTGAAACTTCTAAAGAGTGCTCTAGAACTTGTATTGCCCTCCTATGAGATTACATGATATTTAAAAGTTGAAGAGATGGGAAATGACATCGACATTCCACTTTAAGCCCCTCATACTACCATGCCTTTTTTTGGGGTTGGTCTTTTACCCTCTTACAAGAGGAGTGTGAATGTTAAACTAGGAGTGTCAATATCATTTCCCCAAAAGAAAACAAGACTAGTGTTTACATTGGGTGACATATGTTAGTAGTAGCTTATTATTCTTATTATTGTTATTATTAGTGGTAGCTTATTATAGTTGTAATTATATGTGTATGGGTATATAGATATAATGATGTTTTTTTGTGTTTAGTAGAAATAAGATTGTTCATTTACCAGTTTGATACGGCTTCTTATTATTTTACCTTTTCTAACATGGTATAAGAGCCATCATGAAATCTAACCTCTCAGCCACCAAGCCCTAGCCTCCACCACTGTTGCCGCCCGTAGCCACCATCCCGACACCTTAGCTCCCACCATCTCGAAACCCTACCTACCTTAGCGCGCCCCTCTCTGTCGCACAACCACCCAAACCACTGAAACACCATCCTCTTCCATTGTTGCCGAAACCCTAGCTCCCACCATCCCGAAACCCTAGCCACCTTCCCGCGACCCTCTCTTTGTCGCACAACCACCCAAACCACTGAAACACCATCATGACCAACGCAACCCTACCGCCGACCACCGAAACACCACAGACGACCACCATTGCCCTTCGTCAACCCTCGTCGACCCTTCCATGGCCACCGATGACCACCGAAACACCACCGAAAACCACTATCTCCCTTCGTCGACCCTCGTCGACCTGTCTACAGCCATCGACGACCAACCCTGAGCACTCGCCGACCCCTTGTCTCTCTCGTCGACCCTCTGTCTTCCTTTTTACAGCCATCGACGACCAACCCTAAGCACTCGCTGACCCTTGTCTCTCTCTCCGACCCTCTGTCTTCCCTTCTACAGCCATCGATGACCAACACTAAGCACTGGCCGACCCTCTGTTTGACTCCCTCAGCTGCAATCTTGGCCTTCGATCAGTGTACGACTCCTCTTGGTGAGGGTCTACGAGTCTGATCGATCTGTTTGCCTCTCCCGCTTCTTTGGTTCATCCTCTACTGATCTGATCGCACTGAATGAGTATCCCACTGCTGTTTTGAGGGTCTCGAGGCTACCGCAGTTTGTTTAAGTTTATGGGGACAGTTTAAAAGGTATGTTATGTGGTTCACTTATGATTGATTAAAGTTGTGGGTGAATTCTATTACGTGTTGGTGTGATTAGTCGTGGTTCTTTGAGATTGTTAGCCTGTGATGTCGACTGAGAGTTCTACTCGAGTTGGTGCCTCTCAAACGAGTTCTACTAGAGTTGGTGACTTTCAAACGAGTATGGATAAACAAGGACCTGATAGACAAGGAATCACAGTTGTATTTTCGTTATCCACACGATTAGTGGATTCGAAACTAACTGAACCACAAATATGTGCGTTATGAAAAACGAAAGTATTACTGACAATTGAAGGTATTAAAAAGAAGGATCATTTGTTCGAAGATCCTCTTGAGAATGGGACTGACGAGTACAAAAGATGAAAGCGTGATAATGCCCGATTACTTAGTAAATTGTTCAATTCAATGGAGTTTTCCGTTGAGGTGTTGGTGGCTAATGCTACAATTGTTCGTGAGGTGTGGACCATATTCGAGGAAACATTTGCCTCGACTAATTATTTGTCCAGACTATATGATGTGATGCGAGGCATCTTCAGAGTACAGCAGGGAGAGCGCCCTTTCTTAGAATATTTTACAGAGTCCAAGGTTTTAGCAAATGAGTATAATCGGTTGGTACCATTTACCAATTGATATGAGGTCTTCAGAGAGTAGCGAATGCAGTTCTTGGTCGTGTGTTTTCTCGTTGGAGTAAACCAGCAGCTTGATTCAGCACGTTCTCAAATCTTAGCTGGGTCTGATATTCTCTCCTTATCTGAGTTCTTCAGGAGGATGAACAGAGCAGTTAGTCGTGAAGAGCCTCGTATCACCGCTGCTGACCAGGGTGATCATACAGCCCTGGGTGTATCTCGTGAAGGAGGTCGAGGAGGATTTCGAGGTAAAGGTCAAGATGGGGGTTGTGGTGATGGTGGCCAAGGTAGAGGCCGTGACGGCAGACGAGACAGAGGTAGAGATGGACGTGACACCCGGTCTTGTTACTATTGTGGAGAACAAGGACATTTACAGAGCTCGTGTTGGAAGCTACATGGGCGCCCTTCTTCATCTGTGGCTAATGCAGTGGCAGATTATGATACTCCATCATCTTCTTCTGAGAGGACTATAGATATGATTCAGGAGGAATATGACCAGTTCATCCAGATGCGGATTGGGAACACAACCATGCTCCCTCAGCTACAGTTGCAGGAAACCCCGCTACGCGTATGGCTGCTTCCAGATCGTGGGTGATCGACTCAGGTGCATCTGCACATATGACTCATTCCACAGGTACTCTTTCGTCTTAGCAGTTGACCCTAGACACAGTGGGGTTATTGTTGCCAATGGTGGAACATTAGAGGTGAAAGAATAAGGAGTAGCTGCTTTATCTCCATTTCTTACCATCTCTGATGTTTTACATACTCTTGCCAATCGTTTAATTTACTATCTGTGAGTCGGATTACAAAAGATTTGAACTGCTCCGTAACATTTTTTTCTACTCATTGTATCTTTCAAGATCTAGCTTCGAGGAATACTATCAGTAGAGGACGGGTGATTGGTGGCCTCTATGTGATGGATGAGATTGTGGATATTGCATGCTCGGGGAGATCGTCTCAGATTTTGGATATACACTGTCGGTTAGGCCACTCTTCATTGCCCAGTCTGAAGAAACTTTGTTCTAGTTTGAGTCAGGTTACACAGTTAGAGTGTGAGTCATGTCGGTTTACTAAGCACCTGCGTATGCCATATGTGCCCAGACATAATAATAAGACAATTAGTCCTTTTTCTCTAGTACATTCAGATATATGGGGTCTGTGTCTTATTACCTCTTTATTTGGATTTCGGTACTTCGTAACGTTTGTTGATGATTATTCCCGAATTACTTAAATTTATCTTATGAAGCAGCGGTTTGAATTACCTACTGTTTTCACCACCTTTTGTAATGAAATCCAAACCCAATTTGGCAAAACTCTACAGATCCTCTGTAGTTATAATGGGGGTGAGTACATTGGTGGAGTGTTAGGTACATATCTGCGTACACATGGGATTATTCACTAGGCGTCATGCCGCAACGCACCATAGTAGAATGGCGTGGCTGAGAGAAAGAATAGACGTCTCTTGAAAACTGCACGTGCTCTAATGTTCCAAATAAAAGTTTTCAAAGTCTTCTGGGGTGAAGCGGTGTTGACAGCATGCTATCTTATTAATAGATTGCCATCCTCTATTCTACATGGTACCACACCCTTGTCTGTTTTACGTCCTCAGCAGATTCCCTTTTTATTGCCACTCAAGATTTTTGGGTGTGTTTTCTATGTGAGAGATACTCGGCCGCAGGTGACCAAGCTCGATGCTCGTGCACTCAAGTGTGCTTTCATGGGATATCCTAAGACCCAGAAATGATATCGTTGTTACAGTCCAGAGTTGAGATGGTTTACAATTTCCCGCGACGTGGTTTTTGTTGAATCTGATTCATTCTATGGCCAGACTACCACATCTTCCTCCACTATTGACACGGGTTTAGCGCGGTTTCTGATGTATCCTTCCTCCAGTGAGTTATCAGTGGCCCCTTCTCCTGCCTCCAGTTCTCCAGTTGATATTATTGAGGAATCTTCTCCTGTTGCCCCGGCTTCACCTGTGCTATCATCATCCTCAGAATCATCGTCCACACCAGGCTTCACCACCTCTCTACTTTAGTTAGTATCTTCTCAGCTGGATCCGGTCCCTGATCAGGTAAGTGATCCTCCTATTGCTTTACGCAAGTCTTATCATAGTTGTCGAGATCACCATGTTTATACATCTTATCGTGGTTTGCCCGTCACTGTCCAGCAGGGCATTACTATACTTGATTAGCATACTTTGCTTTGCTTTGTTGTAGATACTCTTTCTCGTCCAAGTTGGCACAAGGCTATGTTTGAGGAGATGAATACTCTTGAAAATAATCTATGTTTGAGGAGATGAATACTCTTGAAAATAATCATACATGGGACCTGGTGAGTCTTCCTCCTAGTAAGGCAGCTATTGGTTGTAAGTGGATATATACTGTCAAACTTCATTCTGATGGCACTCTTGATAGGCTAAAAGCCCGTTTAGTGGCCAAGGGCTATGCACAGACATATGGCCTTGACTATTTTGATACCTTCTTCCCAGTTGCCAAGATAGCCTCAGTTCGGTTGTTCTTGTCTTTGGCTGCATCCCATCAGTGGCCTTTGTTTCAACTTGATGTGAAAAATGCATTTCTTTATGATGATTTGGAGGAAGAGGTTTATATGGAGCAACCACCCGGTTTTGTTGCTCAGAGGGGTCCCTTAATCAGGTCTGTCGTTTGAAGCGCTCATTGTATGCTCTGAAACAATCTCCCAGAGCCTGGTTTGGCTGTTTCAGTTCAGTTGTACAGACGTTTGGCCTTCGGCAGTCTGCAAAGGATCACACTGTATTCTTTCGCCATACATTCGCTGGCTGCGTATTACTTGTTGTATATGTGGATGACATTGTTATTACTGGCAGTGATAATGCAGGGATTGTTGCACTTAAATCATTCCTGGGAACCAAGTTTCAAATGAAAGATCTTAGTGAACTACAATATTTTCTTGGCATTGAAGTAACTAGGAATACATAAGGGGTGTTCATTTCTCAGCGGAAGTATGTTCTTAACATTCTGGAGCGAGCAGGGTATATGAATGCTAAAGGAGTGGACTCCCCTGTGGATTCTATTGTTAAGTTAGAGCCGAAACAAGGAGCGATTCTACCTAACCCTGAGCAATATCGACGGACAGTGGGCCAGCTTAATTATCTTACTACAATGACTCGTCCAGACATTGCTTATCCAGTGAGTGTAGTAAGTCAGTTTTTATCTGATCCCCGTGTTTCTCATTGGCAAGTCGTGTTACGTATTCTTCGGTATCTGCACAAAAATCCGGGTAAGCATATCCAATTTTCTGATCATGGACATATGAGAATAGAAGAATACTCGGATGCTGATTGGGCTGAATTCGCATTTGACAGGAGATCTACGTCTGGTTATTCTATTTTTGTTGGTGACAACTTGGTTTCCTGGAAGAGTAAAAAGCAGAATGTTGTCTCCCGGTCTAGTGCTGAGGCAGAGTACCGAGCTATGGCATTAGTAACTACAGAGATTATGTGGCTTCAGCAGTTTTTGACAGAATTGCACTTCTCTTTTAGTGGTTCTGCCAAACTCTTGGTTGATAATACATCTGCTATTCATATTGCTACAAACCCAGTATTTCATGAAAGGGTAAAACATATTGAGGTTGACTGTCATTTTGTTCATGACGAATATCAGAAAAAAGTTATTACATTTGGGTCTATTCCTACAGGTGAACAGGTGGCAGATATTTTTACCAAAGCTTTATCGGGTCCACGCGTCTCGTATTTGTGTAACAAACTGAAAATGATTGATATATATGCTTCAGCTTGAGAGAGTGTTAGTAGTAGCTTATTTATTCTTATTATTGTTATTATTAGTGATAGCTTATTATAATTATAATTATGTGTGCGGGGGTATATGGATGTAATGGTGTTACTTTGTGTTTAATATAAATAAGATTGTTCGCCTACCAGTTTGATACGGCTTTCCATTATTCTTAACAAGGGCTAGTGGTGGCGCTAGACGTGGCGCTAGTGGTTGGCTCGTGAAGGCAATGGATCGCGGAGCACTATTGATTATAACACTGGTAGAAAAAATAATGGTACAGCAATGGATCGATTCGGCTCTAATACCAGATGATGCCAAATGATCGGCAACTAAAGGATTAGTAACCAACAAGAACAAGAGATCACGCAATAATCAATATCAATATCAACTTTTACTCATTCAAGTATGATCAATACATTAAAAGATCATTTTATTTATAAGCTTAAAGTTAAACTAAAAATAGAAACCTGAATCCCCAACTAAAGGAAATAAAATCATATAATATCCTAATTAAGTGGAAAGGAAAATAATATCTAACATAATATCCTAATTGATACTTGTACAAATCTTATTCAATCCGCATCCGTAGGATAAAGCAAAACACATTAATACTAGTTGCTGAAACATGCTTTAACCAATTCGTTCGAGTTCAAAAGCAAATACGCCATAATAGATCCATTATTCAGCCACGTGGAATGAAGACGCGAATTAATAATTCAATAACGCATTTTAACAATTTTATAAAAAGGGTGAAAGGTTATGTTTGAATCTTCAAGTTTCAATTAAATCCCTTAATGAGTAAAGTATTTTCCAACAAATAGGGAGGAGCAATAAAGAGAAAGGGAAAAAATTAAGTGCAAAATGTAATCCGGGTTGAATTCAAGTGTGCTATAAGCCAACAACAGTTGTATCGGTCGTACCAATTAGCATATCGGTTGTATCACCCACAACGAAACCCCTACAAAATTATATTAGCTATATCGGCGGGTACGACTATGATTTTTTTAGAGGCGATACATTGCATGTGTGCCTGAAACGGAGGCTCCAAATACTGTTACGTAATGAACGACACGTAACGGTATCAGTGATATTTAAAAGCATGGTTAGGGTATTGAATTAGGCATGGGGAGCTGGGGTGGGTTTTTCTCCACCAGGCCACATTACAATTGGTACTTTGGCTCCATGAGAGGTGGATTTAACGAGGAAATGGCTGAAAGGGAAATGATTTAACCAGATGGATATCTCCATTGGTATTAAAGAGAATGGAGGAGTTGAGAGATGAGTTGGGCTTAGTGGATCAACATTTGATAGGATGTTCCTTCACTCAATAAAATGCCTAAGAAAGCCCTTCGATGTCTTGGATACATTGATGTTTGGTTTTAGCCGATTGGATGGAACATTTTTCTTGGGTAGCTCAATGCTAGCTATCTTAGAACTATGTAGGGTCATTTCCCATTTTTGTTGGATTATGGAGTCATCAGATGGGAGAGACTCTGCCCCACCCTTCCAACCAGAGTTTGACTCAAGAACTCCACCATACCGAATGATGAAATACAATCCACCTCCATTACTATCCCCTGCTCACTGGCGCGATACAAAAAGGGCTCTGAGGCCAAGAGGTAAGAGTCACCGCGTGCATTATGTTGGGAATGCTTAATTAGTGCTGTCAAATTTGCAAATATAAGAAATTTCATTTTCAAAGCAGGACATATTCAAGAAGTGTCGAACATGATATAGGAACATCTGAGAGGTGTGGCTTTCAACAAGTCATCCTCAAAGGTGTCCTAGGTACTTAGCTAAATTTAATGTTACAAATGCTATATACCATGCTTAGTGAGCACTTTTCCATGCTTAGAGATGATGCATCATTTAAATCATTAAATTCGTCATTGCATGACCTAAACCCTGGCACTAAACAAATCTAGTTTAAAGTTCCTTAGCATCGTCTATGCAATTCTTCTTAAGAGTTTCCACTAATTCAGCGTAAATGAAATTCAAATGGTTATGAACTTAGGTCATCCTTCAAACCACGTTCGTCAGCTTGAGATGACAACATGTAGAAGTAGAAACCATGGGAATAATTAATAAGATCAGCACGATAACATGTACAACATGGACAACGGTGGCAACATCATGACAATAGCATATGACAGGAAATAGGAGCCATTAACCATCAATTAGAAACATACTGCATCTTGGCCATTTTATCAGGGTCGGCGGTAGATGGGAGTTTTCCAAGCTCAACTTCCATGTTATCCTCCTCTTCTTCCTCGTCTTCATCTTTTGTTTTGCTGGTCACTGATCCAGAAGCAGCGGCAGCAGATCTGGATTTCAATGGCTTTGCATTTGTGGGACGACAACGGGTGCTCTCGACGACGTCGTCATCGTCGTCATCGTCATGAGCACTAACCTGTACAGCAGCAGATACAGATTGAGCTTGATTTAGAGTTTTAGCTTGGGTTTCGATCCCGTCAGGGGCAGCCTCAGGAGAATGAGGCGGCGATTCCTCCTCTTGCTCTTCAAATGCAACTTCGAATGGATCCTTCAAGTGCTCCATATTATTCCTCGGTGTATCTTGCAAGGACAAAACAAGACTACAATCAAACCGATGATAGTCCCAAATCAAACAACCCAACCCAACAAGGTTTCGCTTTAATAAAAACTAGCCACCTGGCAAGCGTGTGAAACTCGAATTACTTTAAATATAAAATAATATTTTATCCAAAAAGGTTTCGCTTTAATAAAAATTAGCCACCTGAGCAGCGTGTGAAACTCGAATTACTTTAAATATAAAATAATATTTTACCCAAAAAAGTTTTGCTTTAATAAAAACTAGCCACGTGTGAAACTCGAATTACTTTAAATATAAAATAATATTTTTAAATATAAAAAAAATTAATTTAATATATAAATATTATTTATGCTATTTTTTTACCTACAATTAATTTAGAAAAAAACTACCATTATCAATTTAAAATCATAAAACAATTAATCAATTGCTCTCCTCAATTGATAAATTTGTTTCATTATGATTTTTTCCATCATTTAAAAAAAAAACAAAATATGTATGTTCGTCTAGATTTGAAATTTTAATATTGAGTAATTCGATAATCAGATATTAGGACTAATTTGTGAATATTTTGAATAATTTTAATGTAATAAAATTTAGTCAAACAAATCTCTTTATAGTCAGACAAACCTCTAATGAGCTTGAGATTTCAAATTGGTAACTATTAGATAGCAAACCACCTAGCCATTCCACCAAACCTCTCAAGGTAAAAATAAATAAAATAACACTTCGAACGATATGTTTGTGAATGTGGTACAGGAGGTGGTTTTTCTGGCCTTCAATGGAAAAGAAAAAGGATATGGAGGTCAATCACTTATAAGTACTGATTTATACATACAATAATGGTTACAGATTGCCATGATCTACTTCTTTCACTATTTTCATGATGAGAATTGAAGGTAATTTCATGGACATATAAAAATATACATATATACATAAATATATTTTTGATAATAGAAGACATAAATTGAATTACTAATTGAATTATTTGAAACTTTTGAAATTAAAATGCCGATTGATGCTAAAGAGTAAATGATGCTGAATTTTGCAAATGCGCAATGCAATCGTTTAAGTAGAAACGGCTTCGAGATCCGGAGGAATGTGTGGGGCGTTAGATTTACCGGCAAATTTAACGGCAAAGTGACTAGGTGAGTCCAAGATCGTCTGCGAAATTGAGAGAGATATATATATATTACGAGAATTAAGGAGACTAAGGCCTCGTTTGGAATCAATAAAAAAGTTAATTTTTTTTAAAAAGTCTAGTTTTTAAACTGGTTTGTTTTGGATCATATCTTCATAGATGGACCAAAGAGGGGTGACCGCCTCTTTAAGATTTTGAAAAAACTCACTATTATAGTAATATTAGTTCAAAATATTTCATAATTATATAGGTTCGCCCCTCTAAGATTTGTTTAAAAATTTAATATACGCTCTCTTAAAAATTTATAAGTACAATTTGTCCCTTCTAAATTAAAATCATTCGTTCGTCTTTGCCTATCTTTGCACAGTTTTCAAGGCAACTCAAAAAAATTCAATTTTTTTTTTTCTTCTAGCATCTATTTTTTCAAATTATCCCAAGCACATTCACTTTTTTTATTCTTTTTAAAAAAAAAAACTAAAGTTCTTAAAAATTAAATTTAAAAACTATCTCAAATTGGCTCTAAGTGAGTGATTGAGGAATCACAGTTACAGATCCGGAGACTTTCTGCTTATCAATCATCATGTATTTGCCTGACATCAACTTTCACAAATCTTGAGTTTTTCTAACACTACTCATCTGCATGCGAAAATTTCACCAAAGAAAAATCGTGTTCATGGGTAGTTAATGGGCTTTAGATCGGGGGGGTTATCTTTCCTCTTGGTTACTAGGATTAATGTGTTAAAAATTGTAATTTTTTTATTTTTTGTGGGTTTTTTTATAAGTTATGAAATGTGAATTGGCTTCAATTTCAAGATTATACCAAATTGGGTGTTGCCTTTTATAATAATAACAGATAATAGATATTATAATAGTGATATTAGACTACTTTTGAAACTAATAAACCCTCATGTTTCCGGAAATTTGACCCTATACCTTTTGTATTATTATTTTTCAGTCCACCATCGCCTTGAATATTTGACGCTTCACTCTATTTTTTTTTCTTGTACTAAAAAATAAAACTCACCTTCAAATCCATAACTCAAATAATCTGACAGAATTTTTCTAATTGTTACTGCGGCTTACTTCTTTCAATTTTGAAAATAAAACTAATGCTATTTTTTGAAATGAAAAGAGTTCTACATATAAGTTATAATATTCTAGGGAATTACTTATTCACGAATAAACAGATGTCTATAAATAGTTGTTAAAAGAAAACATGTTTTGATTGGATTTTCGAAGATGTTCTTATTGATATAGAAAAGATTATAAAATAGCTATTTGAGAGCTCATAAGTTGTGTTACAAGATTGATTAAGATAGAGGTGAAAACTCTATTTTTTACAAAACGCAGTTCATGCTCTTTTATAGTCTAAGAGCAAACTCCAACTTTGAATTCAAAATACTCAAACAAGATATAAGATAAGAGTTCGGCAAAATGTCAAAGAGCTTTTTGCACTCATACTTAGACTACAAGATAAGATAAGATAAGCTAGGATTCGAGTATACAGCCAAACAACTTTTAACAAAGTAAATAAAAACAAAGCAGGACCCTCTTTCTAAAGATATTGTTTTATGGCGGGTCATTGTTTAATTGGTCTCATCTTTTAGTAATCAAACAAGTTGTACAGATTTTTTTCTTCTCCATCTGCTTCCATATAATAAGCATCTTCAAAATCGTCACCCATGATGTTTTCAACAATTGATGTTTTTAGATCTTCATAAATTGTTTTGTTTCTTTTATAAGCATAATTTGGTAATTGGTTATGTTCTAATATAAGCTTATGAAAGATGCTGTATCATAATATGTTGCTTGAATAATGATTTTTTTGGTTGCAACAATCAAATTAAATCTTAGATAAACTATTAAATCATTCTGTACGAACAATCTTTTTTTGTCACTTAAGCTAAAAGCTCTAGCTGCTCATATCAAGTCATTATTGATTAAATGTAGTTTTATTGTGTTTTTAATAGCCTCATAACAATTGAACGGTTTAGGATAATCATTATCACAAAGTCATCCTGGTATAAGTCTAAATAAATGTATACTTGGATAGAAAATTTCTTTATGTCTTTCTTGTCTTGTAGTTCAAACCTTTATCAAAATTTTTTGAGTGGATTTTGTTTTTGAACTAATTTACAAGCAATGACTAAACATTGAGCATTCCTTCTAATTATTTTGGATTAGAATAAATCATGGTACTCAAGAATCTATTTTCAAAAATCCAAACTTTAAGATCTTGATCATAATTTGTTGTATCAGTATTATTTTTTAGATAATAAACAACTTTTAAATGATCAGTGACGATTCATTTATGCTTATTCCTTTAGGGCCTTAGAAGTTCCATAAATTTTCTAAAATTTTCTTTCATTTTTGTTGTCATGTTGGTTTTGTTTGGATTATTCTAACAAATAATTCGGGTAGAAGAATTTTTTTAACTTGTCTATAGAGAGCTCCAATCAAACTTGTTCTAAGAACATCACTCATGCATAAATCTCGTTTTCTCTTTTTTGCTTTAGTGATTCATTTTGTTGTTATAAAAATTATCAAATCATTTTTTACACAATTTAAACTGACTGATTTTTTTTTTTTTTGTTTCAACGAGATGTTCCGTTGTAGCTTTTATTGTTGGGGCAAACTTCCAAAATCTTAAGATTATGTCTAAGATTTTAGTTAAAAATATCCGAATGGACAAGTGCTAAAATAAGCTCCAGATTAAACTTTTGATATTGAATAATTAAAATAAAACTCGGTAATACATCTAAAATTAGTTTTAGGATTATACCTTTCGAAATCTGGTTGGATAATTTCTGTTACTGCAATAATTTCTAATTAACAATCTGCTGCGATTTTTTACTTTCAGTCAAATCTTCAACACAAGTCTTCTACTGTATTTTCAAATGCAAAACACAAACAAAGTGTGGACTTTGTTCTATTGTGTTCTTCAAAACCTGTCAAGTCGCATATTTTTTGAATTCATAAGACGTGAAAACCCTAGAACCAATTATGAATATTTGACTACTAGGTTTCATAAAAGTATATAAATAAGCTATAGTAGGGACCTGTGGAGTAAATAAGATATGAGATTTCAATGTAATTAAGAAATTCTGTCTCAACACAGAAGTAATTTCAAAAGCATAAATTATAATTTATTTCACTAAATAATTATAATTGCACTCGCAGTCTTATTCTCAAAATCGTAGTATTCGAGCTCCGGTTATTAAATACTTATTTATTTTTCCAACGTTAAGATTACAGATACCCGTCGATTAAATTAAATTATTGATAATTATGTTTAATCGGCTTTTTCAAAAAAATTTTAAACATTTTTGCTTAACTTATTTGACTATTGGATTATAAAATTTATCTGTAGGGTTTGACTCGGTCAAAACTTATAAGGTTCCTTAAGGGGGTATCATTAATTCTAATTTTTTAAGACATGAATTCTGTTAATAATTAATATTTGTCATATAATTAATATCGTTATCCAACTCATAGTAATTATAGACCCATAAAAGATCGCACCATCTAATGAATCAAAATAACGAATATTAAATATACATAAATAATAATTCTTTTGAAATTCAGAGTACAAACACTCATAATAACCGTGTGATGTAAATTAATTTATAAAATTAATTACCCCAACTGTCATGTTCAGTACGCACAAAGTATACTAGCATAATAACTCAGAACAATTGTCGAGACAATTACCGTTCTCTGTAATCAAGACAGATCTACTAAAATATTATGTTATAGCCGTACCGATGGTGTATTTAATTTCATCTAAATTGTGAATCAAAAACTTATATTTTACAAGAATCGATAATCTAGTCTTCTATGCGTAAGTCAAACTCTAAATATCATATTAAATACTATGTAAAATAAAATATACGTATGCACATCGTTAAATAAATAATGAAACATATACATTACTCATTAAAATTCTTATAAAATAAAAAAATTAATTTTATTAATTAATAAAACTAAATACTAAAATCAAAATCATGAGTTTTAGTATATAATTCTAATAATCTTCAATTTATACTCAAAATCATACTGCCATACATTTAAAATACATGCCCTCTACATGACTGTCAAAAGTCTTAACTAGTAAACTATTTGTAAAATGATCGGTAAGGTTGTTTCTTGATGCAATATTGGTCACGATTATATCACCTCTCTATACGATCTCTCGTATTGGGTGACATTTACGCTCGACATGTTCCATCTTCCTAGGTAAACATATATCCTGAGGTAAATTTTTGAGAATCCTTATCTAACTAAAAATTCTAATCTGTGTACCCCAAATGTACTAAACTATCTACCTGGTAAACCAACATATAAATTCTAGTCCTTTTTAGGTACTTGATTATATATTTATCGCTGCCCAATTCTCTTGCCTAATTCTCCTACCCTAGATTAGATTGATATCTGCTACTATGCCAACGGCAAAACAGATGTCGAGTTTAGTGTAAAGTATAACATATAAAAGGTTTCCTACTGTTGAAGCACAAGGAATCGCGTTCATCTTCTCTATCTCATCAGGTGTCTTAGGACACTTATCATTAGATAGAGTGATTCTATGTCTAAAAAGAAAAAATTCTTTCTTGAAATCTTGTATACTGAAATGAGTAAGAACTGTATCGATATAAGTAGCTTGTGATAAGCCCAGCATTCTTTATTTCTGATCTCGCGCAAGTTCGATCCCGAGGATGTGACTGGCGTCTTCCAAGCCTTTCATATCAAACTGACCGGATAACCATACATTCATCGAAGATAACACCCCACATCATTTTCGATGAGCAAGATATCATCAACGTAAAATACTAAAAATACCACCACGCTTCCATCACGCTTCTTGTACATACAGGACTCGTCTAGACTTTGATCAAAACTATAAGACTCAATGGCCTGATTAAATTTAGTATTTTAAGACCTAGATGACTTCATAAGTCTATAAATAGATTTATTAAACTTGCACAACATGTGGTCTTGGTCCTTTGCTATGAAACCGTCTGATTGTACCATATAGATACACTCGTCAAGACTTTTATTAAAGAAAACTATTTTGACGTCCATTTACCAAATTTCGTAATTGAAATGAGTCGCAATAGATAAAAGAATTCAGATAGACTTAAGCATGCCTACCGGTGAAAAGGTCTTCTCATAATTAATTCATTCTTTCTAATAAAACTCTTTTACAACAAATCTAGCTTTAAAGATTTTCACCTTCCCATCTGTTCCTCTCTTCTTCTTGTAGATCTACTTGCATTCGATGTGTTTTATCCCTTCGAGTGATTCTATAAATTTCCACACCTAATTAAATTAATAAACTCTATCTTTGAATTCATAATCCAGCATCTTTATCTTAGAGTGCTTCATTCTAGTTATAAGGTTTAGTATCCAATTCTTTTGGGATCTTGTCAAAAGACTCTCCCGAGAACATATACCGATCAGGTTGATGAACAACCCTCTCACAATGACGAGGCACTTCCCACGTTTGTGTACTAGCAGTGATATATTGTGCTGATTTTGAACCATGTACACCATTACCGACATACTTCACTAGTTGTAAAATTGAGATGTTAATAGTAACACCCTGATTTGGTTTAGGATTGGCACATGTCTCGATAATCCTCCGATTATAATGAGACAATGGGATATCAATGACACTTTTTCATGGCGCTTCTCCCATACTACTAGTATTTTCTCTCAGCTCTTTCAAAACATTTACATTCTTGAGTTTATGATCCATTACATAATTATCTTCCAAGATTTGAGTATTAGCACTAACAATGACATTTTGATCCTAAAGATTATAAAATAAACTATGCTTCGTTCCCCTAGGATATCCAACAAAGAAATAGACTTTTGTTCTAGGTTTCAACTTATCCGTGTTTCTTTTCAACACGTGTGCTGGACACCTCCAAATTCGAATATGTCTTAAACTAGGTTTGCACTCGGTTCACAATTTTGTGAGAGTAGAAAGCACTTATTTTAAAGGTACCAAGTTCAAAATATAAGTTTTCGTCTCTAATACAAATCTCCAAAACAAATTGGATAAGTTTGAATAATTCATCATAGACATCACCATCTCTATAAAAGTTCTATTCCTTCTTTCTGCTACATCACTTTACAGTGGAGTGTTCGGTACAGTCAACTAGAATATAATCTTCTCATCTGATAAATAATTTCTAGACTCTCTAAAGAGGTACTCACCACCACGGTCAGACTGAAGTGTCTTGATACATTTTTTCAGATGCTTCTATATTTTTGCCTTAAATATTTTGAATTTTCAAAATATTCAAGTTTACGGTGCATCAAATAAATGTATCCATACCTTGAGTAATCACCAATAAAAGTGATAAAATACTCAAAGCCTCCTTTAACCTGAATAGTCATAGGTCCATATAAGTTATAGTGAACTAGTTCCAACGGTTCTTCAACTCTATAGCTTTTAGCCAAAAATGACTTTTGGTCATCTTATTCTCCAAGCAGGATTCACAGACTGGAAGTGGCTCTACTTCCAATGTACTCAAGAGTCCATCTCTAACCACTCTATTTATCATTTTCAAATTAATATGATTTAGCCGTAAGTCCCAAAAATACATTTGGTTCATTAAAGAATGTTTATTTCTCTTAACTGGTGATTTAAATGTATTATTCAATTTATTTAGTATTAGGATTGGTATACTAAAAATTATATTTTAGAATTTAATTTTATTTTAATAAAATTAATTTTCTATTTTATTAGAATTTTTATGAGTAATGTATATGTATCATTTTTTTGTTATGCATGGATGTCCAATATTCTGTATAGTATTTAATCTGGTGTGTAGAGTACGACTTACACACAGAAAATAAGATTTTAGATTCTTGTAGAATATAAGTTTTATGTTCACAGTTTTGATGAAAATGTTATACCATCGGTTCGACTGTGGCACATAGTTTTAGTAGGCCTGTCTTGATTACGGAAAAGAGATAATAGCGTTGTCTATTATTCTGACTCTCTATACCGGTACACTTTTGTGTGGATTGAATGGGATATTTGGGGTAATTAATTTTATGTTGACTATATAAATTAATTTACACCTCAAGGTTATTATGAATAGTGCTTATCCTCTTAATCCTGAAATAATTATGGATTTACATATATTTAATATTTACTGTTTTGATTCATTAGAGGATGCGATTTTATATGGGTCTATATTTCCGGTGAGTTGGATAGTGGTAATATTTATACGACAAATATTAATTATTGACGGAATCTACGTTCCGAAAGATCGGGATTGACGATACCCCATTAAGGAAGCTTATAAGTTTTGATCGGACCAAACCCTGTAGGTGGATTTAATTATCCGGTGATTAAATAAATTAAGCAAAAGGGCTTAAGGAATATCAAGATGCCGATTAAATTAAATTATAAGTAATTAAATTTAATTGGCAGGTATCGAAAATCTTAACGTGGGGAGAATGATAAGCATTTAATAGCAGGAGATCAATGCAAGAAGGTCTTGAGATTATGGGTCAGAGTGTAATTATAGTTCTTTAGTGGTGTGAACTGTAATTTAGTGTTTTATGAAAATTACAGAAACTGTTGCGTCTTTCCATAATTGCAGAAACCGTTGGTAGGTATCTATGTTTCACTGAAAGTATTACTCATAATTACTCTATAGATCCCTGTTGTAGCCCTATATATATGCAGGTAGGCTGAACCGATTTTATTATTGATTTATCATATTTTATCTTTTAAGACTAAATATATCTGGGTTCTATCGGTACGAGTTCTCGATAGTTCGTCGCCCACACTACGTTCGAGGATCGCGTAAGGAAATACAATAGAAGATCTAACAGGAGTTTCAACTCGGAATCAAATCGTAGTTGAAGAATCGATCGATAAAAGGTATTCTTGTAGGTTAACTTTTGTTGCACGGGTTTTATTTTGATCGTTCGTCGTCAAAATTTTTATCTAAAGCCTATTTCGGGGTTTGTCCGTCCTGTTAATTTTTTTTAATCGAAAATCATTTGCAAAAACAGTGGTCTTTGTAGTATTGCCTCCAACAAATTGGTATGAGAGCCGTTTTATTTTTTGTTTACGGTTATCGGAGTCGAGTAGTTTTAAAACTGTTACTAACTTTGTTTTGTAGGCGTTCTAATTTCAGTTTTATGATTATTATTTATTTTAATATTTAATTAAATGCGTGGATAATGATGATTATTTTTTTTTCACGGGCGTTGACCATGATAGATTAATTTTTTAAAATCGAATGTGAGCCTACGAGACATAGGTTTCGATGTAAAAAATTTATATTTTTTAAGTTTTTTTTTAGTTTATTAGAAAGAAAAAAATAAGAACAGGTATGAAAGAATGAAGAACAGTCGAGGAACATCGAACATGATTAAAGCTGCGGTATTTTTTGGGGTTAAATTAAAAAAAAGGAAAAAGAAAAAGGGGGCTGCCAAACACTACCTTGGGTAGTAGCGCCAAAAGCCAAAGACGCCACCGACAGTGCAGTTTTTTTTTGGTTTCTGGAGGAGTAAGCAGCAGTGTTCTTCACAAGAAAACAAAAAGGAAAAAAAAGAAAAAGTGGGTGCCAGTATTTTTCAAACTAAAGCAGCAAGCCACCATTTCCAAAAGATCCACAATACAGTGGCGCAACAGGATTCTAAGTAGCAATTTCCAATCCAAAAAGCAATGGTTCCCAGCAGTGGCCCAATACCGAAACTGTAGCGTAGAAGTTTTCCAATGCAGTTTCAATTTTTTATTTGAAACAGCAAGCGACAGATCAATAATTGAAACATACAGCAGTTTTCCTAAATAAACTGTGCCAAAGCAGCCTTAGGCTGCGGCAAAAGCTGTTTCGAAAATCCCAACCAATTTTTTTTTCTTCTTTTTTGTGATGCGATTCTTCCAAGCAACACGCCAAACAAGACACGATTTTCAAGACAAATAAATGAACTCCAACGCAGCACTATTTCAGTGCAACACAAACTGCAGCACCAATCGCAACACTGTTTCTGTGCAATTTTTTTTTTCTCTCATAGCAGTTTGAACAAAAGTAGTTGGTTTCCACAAAGGAGTAATTCCAAAATAGTGGAGGGATAGAATGTAAGAATCCTGATGCAATCGAGATACAGAAAACTGATACAGGTTGAACCATTCCAGCTTATCTTTAAGTAGGAGACTGAAATTCTTTAGAGTTTCAATTCGATCATAAAATCAAGATTTATTTATCTTGTATTTAATTTATTTTTTTATATATTAACTGTGTGAATGATAAATATTGGTTTGATTTATCCTGCTAATTTAATTAATTTGAATATTCGATTTTAATTAAAATATTTTGTAATAAAAAATAAAATAAATTTTTTTTAATTGATTAATATTAATTAAATGAAAAATTTTACTCTTATCCATTGCCACACATTTTGATTACGAAATCTGACAAATGGACATCAAGACAGCTTTCCTTAACGAAAATCTTGACAATGTATCTATATGATACAACTAGGCGAATTCATTACAAAGAGCTAGGAACACATGTTGTGTAAGTTTAAAAGATCAATTTATGGACTTAAGTAGGCATCGAGGTCTTGGAACACTCGATTTGATCAAGCTATAAAGTCTTATGGTTTCGATCAAAGTCTAGATGAGTCCTATGTGTACAAGAAGCGTGACAGAAGCATGGTGATCTTTCTTGTATTTTATGTAGACGATATCTTACTCATCAAAAATGATGTGGGGGCATTATTCACGGTTAAAGTATAGTTATCTGAAAAATTCGATATGAGGGACTTGGGAGAAGCCAGTCACATCATTGGGATCAAGCTCTTGCGAGATTGAAAATAAAAAATGTTGGGCTTATCACAAGTAAAGTATTCGATGATAACCTTGTTCGTTTTAGCATGCAGGATTTCAAGAAAGAATTTTTTCTTTTCAGGCATAGAATCACTCTATCTAAAAATTAGTGTTATAAGACACCATATGAGACAAAGAAGATGAAGGTGGTTCGTTATGCTTCGGCAGTAGGAAGCCTCATGTATGCTATACTTTGCACTAGACCCGACATCTACTTTGCCATTGGCATGGTTAGCAAATATCAGTCTAACCCAGGGTAGTAGCATTGGACTGCGGTAAAGAATATAATCAAGTATCTGAAAAGGACTAAGAATTATATGTTGGTATACCAAGCAGACAGTCTAGTCCCTTTGGGGTATACAGACTCAGATTTTCAGTCTAACAGAGATTCCTGCAAGTCTATATCAGGATATGTGCTTATCTTAGGAGGTGGAGCTATAAGTTAAAGGAGGATCAAGCAGTCCTACATTGCTGATTCCACCATAGAGGCCGAGTATGTGGCAGCTTCTGAAGCAACCAAGGATGCCGTTTGGCTCAGAAACTTCCTATTGGATCTAGAGGTGATACCTTCAGTTCAGTCGGCTATTACACTTTACTGTGACAATAGTAAAACGTTTGCAAACTCGAATGAGCCAAGGGTACATAAAAAAGGAAAGCATATTGAGCGTAAGTATCACCTAATACGAGAAATTATACAGAGAGGTGATATTGCTATGACCAAGATTATATCAAGAGACAACCTTGCAGATCTTTTTACAAAGAACTTACCAATTAAGATTTTTGATAGTCATGTAGAGGGCATAAGAGTCAGATGTATGGCAACATGATTTTGGGTATAAGTGGGAGATGTTAGGGTTGGTATACTGAAAATTATATTTGTAGTATTTAATTTAATTTTAATAAAATTAATTTTTTATTTTATGAGAATCTTTATGAGCAATATATGTGTATCATTTTTTTGTTATGCATGAATGTCCAATATTCTGTATAGTATTTAATATGGTATGTAAAGTATGACTTATACACAGAAGATAAGATTTTAGGTTCTTGTAAAATATAAGTTTTATGTTCATAGTTTAGATGGAAATGGACGTATCATCGGTACGACTGTGGTACAGAATTTTAGTAGGCCTGTCTTGGTTACGGGGAACAGATAATAGTATCGTCTATTATTCCGACTCTTTGTGTCAGTACACTTTGTGTGTATTAAACGGGATATTTGGGGTAATTAATTTTATACTGACTATATAAATTAATTTACACTCCAATTTTATTATAAATAGTGCTTATCCTCTTAATCTTGAAATAATTATTAATTTACATATATTTAATATTCGTTATTTTGATTAATTAGAGGGTGCAATCTTATATGAGTCTATATTCCCAATGAGTTAGATAGCGGTATTATTTATATGGTAAATATTAATTATTGACGAAATTCATGTCTCAAAAGATCGGGATTGATGATACCCCCTTAAGAAAACTTATAAATTTTGACCGGACCAAACCCTGCAGGTGGATTTAATTATCCGGCGGTCAAATAAGTTAAGTGAAAGGGTTTAAAGAATATCAAAATACCGATTAAATTAAATTATCAGTAATTAAATTTAATTGACGGATATCAAAAAATCATAATGTAAGGAGAAATGGTAAGCATTTAATAACAGGAGTTCAATGCAAGAAGGTCTTGAGATTATGGATCAGAGCGCAATTATAGTTTTTTAGTAGTGTGAACTGTAATTTAGTATTTTTTGAAAATTGCAAATATCGTTGCGTCTTTCCATAATTGCAGAAACCGCTGGTAGGTATTTGTGTTCCACTTGAAGTTTTACTCATAATTACTTTACAGGTCCTACTGTAACCATATCTATATGCGGGTAGGCTGAACTAGTTTCATTATTGATATATCATATTTTGTCTTCCAAGACTAAATATATCTGGATTCTGCTGGTACGAGTCCTGGATAGTTCGTAACACACGCTACGTTCGAGAATCGCGTAAGGAAATACAGTAGAAGATCTGACATGAGCTTCAACTCGGAATCAAATCGTAGTTAAAGAATCGATCGACAAAAGGTATTTTTCTAAATTAACTTTGATTGCATGAGTTTTATTTTGATCGTTTGTCGTCAAAAGTTTTATCATGAGCCCGTTTCGACGTTTGCCCGTTAAGTTATTTTTTTACCGAAAATCGTTTATAAAAATAATGATCTTGGCAGTATTATCTCCAACATTTAGTTGCAGCGATTTAGATGTATTATTCAATTCATTCAATTACAGTATAAAAGTATAAGAACTCATTATAACTATGTGGTGTAAATTAATTTATAAAATTAGTATAAAATTAATTATTTTAACTTGGTCCTGTTTAATACACACAAAGAGTAGTAACACAATGAGTCGAAACTTGTCGAGACAATTACCGTTTACCGTAATTAAAACAGATCTACTAAAATATTGTGCTACAACCGTACTGATGATATGTCCAATTCCATTTAAACTGTGAATCAAAAATTTATATTCTATAAGAATCGATAATCTAGTCTTATGTGTATAAGGTGAACTTTACGCATCAAATTAAATATTATGTAGAATAAAAGACACCAATGCATATCATTAAATAAATAATGACGGAATAAAAAATACCCATGCATATCATTAAATAAATAATGACACACCTATTTTACTCATTAAAATTCTCATAAAATAAAAAAATTAATTTTATTAATAAATAAAATTAAATAATAAAATCAAAATTATAATTTTTAGTATACAATTTTAACATTTATAGCATTTAAGAAAATCACCATGGTTTCTTTTTTTTAAAAATTGCTCTAGAGATTGTCCAAGAGGACTTTTTGGGTAAAATATAATTTTTGGTAAGCCACAACCAAATAAATCGCAAATAATGAGCAAAAAGATAACACACGAGATTTAAGTGAAAACCCTATTAGAAAAATATCTCACATGATGAAAATCAAGAAGGTTTATAAGATCTCAGACGCTTAAGAATTACAAACCCTTACTCGGAACACCTAACTCTGAAAGTCCTCAGCAAGCTTTTGCGAACTTACTATCCACTGTAGGTGGATTTGATCCTATCAACCTTCTTGATTTCAATAGCAACCACGAAGCTCTCGATTCAATCTCTGTATCCTACGGCTCTATTCCCATGGCCAATGACGATAGTGGTCAAGAAAATGTGTGTAGAATGTGTGAATCAGAAACTAGTTTAAATTAGCAGTGCATAAGTCTAGATTGAAATATGACATTCAAGGATCACAGTCACTAGCCTCTCATGTGCCTTCCTTTTCGATATCTTAATACCCTAGGTAAAACATAATAATCTTAGGTTAGTTAACCCTATGACTTTTCATTACTAGCGATGTCTAGCGCATATTATATGTCCAGCATTGTATAGTGAACCACTAGCTTTGTCCAGCGGACAATACACACTTAGCACTATCCACCTAAAGGTAAGTGCTAACTAGTGGACCTCGAATGCAAGATTATGTAAAATGGTTTATTCAATAAAATTTTGGAGGTGTTATGATTCCTTACCTCTAATGACAGATCCTTGCCATAAAAGAATATTACTTTTGGCTCCTCAATTGGTAGAATTAGCCCAATTAATTATTCGTGTCACGTCCCATTTTTATAAATGGTATTCGTGACCGGCCAGTGAGTCAAGCTCTCCCAAGGCTTACTTTTTCAAACCGTTTAAGAATTTTCAAAAATATTATTTAGAAAAGGTTTAGCAAAAACAAGAATTTATAAATATACTTAGAGCCAAACTAGTGTCATGAAGTATATTAACTTTACAGGCGAAGATCTGAGTACAAAATATTTATATCTAAATATAATCAAGTACATATGTCCCAACTAATAACACAAAATGATAGTTTCTTCTATTTGACCGTTCGACATTCACTTTACCCTGAAATGTCATAAAATCAATTTCAAAAGTACAAAACTTCTGTGAGTGCACATATATCAAGGTTATAAGTTTGTCATGGAATATCAATTTTACCGTATAAAAGCATCTCATCAAACTATTTTGTTAAAAATATTATTTTTCATAGACAGATTACAGGCATTAAGCCTTAGTAGGTTTTTATAAACAAGTTACGGGTATTGTTCCTTAATTAGCAGGTTTTTATAAACAACTTACAGGCATTGTTCCTTAATTAGCAGGTTTTTCATAAACATGTTACAGACATTAAGCTCTACATACGATGATATGCTCATGGTTATGCCAGAAGTACGTAGGGAGCGACCCCACAACCCTTTTCATTATGATATCATAACCAATAATCATCTGACCATGATCCCACATTTATCGTTGTTCAACACCCCAGCGATCGGGTTAACACCATTTAAGCTATCATCATATACACATTTTCAAAGTAGTTTCAACAGGATATTCATATCTTTCTCAAACCAAGAATAATCACATTTTTCACAGATATATCCATGACAAAAAAGTTGTACAAAAAATGTCATTTTATACAAAAACACAATACTATGTATTCCAAACATAACAGGAAAACTCAAGTAACAAATATATATGAGACTCACCTAATTTTAGTAGAACTTATTCAATTAACTTGTCCCAAAATGCCTAAACCTAGATGAGCACATAAAAATACTAAATTTAGTAAATTTGTCATAATACTCTAAAAAAATTATGACTAACTTATTGTAGCAAAATTTCTTTATGCTTTAACTCTCTATTTAAAAACTCATAATATGAAACAACACTAACGAAATTTTGAAAAAAGCTTATAGTTTTATTCTAATATTTCTCATACCTACTAAAACTCATGTTAAATAATAAAAAAAGAAAGACTTTTATTTTAATTTTCTTATTTATAAGTAAGAAAACAATGTCAAAATATTTATTTTACAACATGGTTTTAAACTTAAGTAAAATTTGTAATACAAAAGCTTAATAAACTAATTAAATTAACACCTAGTTCATACAAATTATTAACTTTCCTAAAAACTTGAAGGTAAGAAATTTTTTTGAATTTATTTTATTCTAAAATACCTTTCTTCCGTTAAAATTTTATTTTAAAAAAAGTAATTAGATTTCTTTAATTCTATTTTAGTTTAAAGAATAAACTTTTGATTACAATATCAAAAATTTCCATTTTAGTTAAAACTAGGTTTAACTCTTAAAATAAGTTTTAAGACTTGGCATAGTACTAATTTAAGTCCAATAATTTCATTAATTTAAAGACTTTTAATACAAGAAAAACTTATTTTATTTATTCATTCGTTCATTTATTTATTTATCAATAGTTTCTTTTCTTTTCTTTTCTTTTTTTCTTTTACTTGTTCTTAATTTAAAACAACTAAGAGAATCTACAACCAAACAAACGGTCCTCAAACATGGTGCAAAACCGATTCTCCAACACAGGCGCACACATCGGAAACATACTGTAACACAACACACACACAAAGCACCAGATGCACACACACATACAGTATATAATTTACACACAACACAAACTCAATGCATCCATGGTGAATGCCGGTGGGTTTGGTGGTTGGATTAGGAGTCACGGATAAGGAGAGGGGAAGCCATGGCCGGAAGGGGAAGGGAGGTGAGGGGATGGTGGTTTAGGGTGATCTGGTTGTAAAGAGAGACAAAAGGGAGTTGAGGGAACCGAGAGAGAGAGATATACCGAGAGGTATGGGGGAGAGGGGAGAGAGAGAACTGGGAGTTGCCGGTGGTGTGGCAGTGGCCGGCGGGGACAGGCGGCGGCGCTGGTGAAGGTCTGACGGGGGAGGGGGTGTGGCGAAGCCGGCGACTAAGATGGCGCAGTGGCTGACGGTTGGTGTTTGTGAAGCGGCGCAGAGGCAGCGTGAGCTGCTACTTCGTTGTCAATCTCTCTCTTTCATTCTCCTGATGCTGCTTATTTCTTTTCTCTTTCAATGTGCATATGTTCTCAGAATTTGTTTTCTTAATCAAGCGTGGTGCAAGATTACATGTATTTATACGAAATTTTGGGGCGGGACGTTCAGACAAGTATATAATAGGTGTCAATTGCATGGATGGTGACAGATTGGCGTGGACAAGTGGCAATTTTAAAACATGTAAAATTAGGTTATATGAAAATTTTTAGTGTATTTTCTAGCGCGTAAATTCTTTGATATAAAATTTTGTTATTGGAAAAATTTTAAAAAATTTGGTATAAATTGTTATTGTATTTTTATAATTTATCGTGTAGTTAAAATTTTTACTAAATTTTTTAATCTATTTTATAGGTTTTATTGCTATTTATTAATTACTAACATTTTTAATAGCCGTAAATTTTTAGCTTCGAAAAATTCTCAAAATTTCGAGATAAGGTTTTAATGTTATTTTACGAATTATTGTGAAATTAGAATGTGCATAAAATTTTCTAACTATATAGTATATTTTCGTCTCAATTTTTAATTATTGAATTTTTATAGTTGTAAGTTTTTTGATTAAAATTTTAAAATCAACTATAACTTTTTGTTAAGAATTTTATTTCGGGTCGCTTTAAATATTAATTGTTATTTTTATTTAATTACGAGTTGTCACAATTCGGGAGTTGCATCTATCGAAATATTGGCCTTATTCAAAATTTTCAGCACGACTTTTTGGTGCCGGCGCAAAGCCATCGACACACCCCAAATGCTGATGTTGGCCTGAGTCTTTTTCAGCTGTCTTAGCATAGCGTCGTTTTCCTCTTCTTGCTCTTTCTCCTTTCCATTTCATTTGCGTATCGCCTTTCTAGTTGAGCCGGATTAAAATGCCATCCACTCCTAATTATGTGCTATACCCCTTCCTCGGGATCCCATAAACCTGACATTATGTTGTCATTTTGTTTAACCTCGGTAACGTATGAAGAGTTCTCTAATTTTCATAAGTCATCCAAATTACTGCCATTCGGCATTCCTTTTCTTTCTTTTTCATCCTCGATTGCCCACGTGTAATCAACATCGTCCAACCCCCAAATGTCTTCCTCTATGTATCCCACATGTTGCTCTTGAGTAGTCCAAAACGCAGCCCATTGTTCCTCATCTGACTTCAACACTGTTCGGATTAGCCAATAGGATTGCATTCCATCAACATGCACCTCTTCTCCAAAGAGCTAGGGAAGAGTGATACCATTTAGAACATGGCCGAACCTGTATGGACGTATCGAGTAATCCAGTGGCCAGTCATCATCGTCATTGCGTTCTTCCTGGTTGTCTGGCCGAATCACTATCTCATACCCATCTTAAGCTATGTCATTCCAATCCTCCATATCCCACCCATTAACGATCATGATCAATGAACAAGACTGATCTTCAGCAACTAGAATATACGGGCATGGCAGATATGCTGAGCAAATATAGCAATTGGGATCGTTCAGTTGCCCTGATTGAATGTAATTTACACCCACCTGCTTGGCATGATTTGGCAGCGGATTGATTGTGACATTTGGCTTCTGAACGACAAATGGGGGTGGAATAACCTTGTTATTGATGAGGTCCTGGATTTCATGGCAAAGTCTTAGGCAATTATTAGTCAAATGCCCGTGACTTTGGTGGAATGCATAATACTGAGAGAGATTGTATCTTGGTGGCAAGGGGTTCGGTAGCGGCATTAGATCAAGAAGCTTTAACGGCTCCTTTTCGACAAGTCGATTCGGGGCTGTGGTCAAAGGTATGTTGAGGGGAGTGAAGACTCTTATCGGCATCTTTTGTTGTGGTGGTTGGTTATTTTCGGGGGTGGTGCGTAAGATGAGGGGTTTGGGTGTTCAGATTGGGGGTTCAATAGGTTCACCTCGTTTGAATGGAAAACAAGGTTAGCAAAAGCGGTGGGTTAGCTCTGATTTGGGTTATTGGTGGGGTAAGGCCTTCTTGATTTCTGACTCAGCTTAGCTTGACTCTCTTAATGTCTCTTGACTGAATTGCATCCTCAATCTGAACCCTGGCATCAAATAGCTGCTCCAATGTGGAAGGCAGTTGTGTGATCAAATAACATTTTAGGGGAGATTGCATATTCTTAACCACGATTCTCACTTGCTCCTTTTTTGTAGGCTAGTTGGTCATCTTAGCTGCTTTGCCTCTCCATTTGGTTAGAAAGTCGATGAATGACTTCCTATTTTCTTGACTAGTGCATGGTTTCAAGCTCTCGGGTGGTCACGTCCAGTTGGACGTTGTAGTTGTATTGGCTGACAAAGGCTGTGACAATGTCCTCCCATGTCCTAGTTTTGGCGACGTCTAGAGAAACGAACCATTTCTGCACTGCCCTAAAAAGAGATCGGTGGAATAATTGAGCCTTCAGCTGATCATCTATTCCCATAGGAGAGAGAGTACTAACATACATCCTCAAATGAATTCAGGGGTCTCTAGTTTATAGAACTTTTTTATGTACGACATCTTGAACTTGTTTGGGAGCCTTGCATCTAGAAACAAGCACAAGCCTCCAACATCCAACATAAACTCCTCTACCCCTTTCGCCTTCCCCAACACCTTTTTCATTTTGTCAATCTTATCTGCCAGCGTGGATTCCCTATACTGGGTTGTATTTTCCTCCTCCACCACAACCTGGCGAGGAACTTGGGGTGGTACAGCAACCTATGGTCTATTGTGGCCCTAATTATCGTTCCAAAAGTCCTTTCCATTTTCATTCGGGTCCTCCTGCTGTTTATTCACACCCGACAAATGAGCTTGAATTACCCGAATCTGTGTTTGACACTGAATCTGGGCTTATGTCTGCAATTCAACTACTCTCTATATATCAACAATTGCCCTCATCGGGGATGTCAAATTCACCTTATTTTTTGCCATCTCAAATGGCTCCGCAGCCTTTTCAGATATTTTGTAGAGTCTTTAGTAGCAGATATAGCTCGAACACGTAGAGGATATAGCTCTTTTGACCTAATGATCTAGAATCGAGACAAACCTGAGAACCCAAAAAGAGAGAAGCAAACATCAAAATCTACTCAAATAGAACCCCGACAAATTTTTGACCACGGTATAACACGACAGATAGATACAAACAGCAGAATAACAAGATGCCCTGGCTAGACCCAGACCGATAGAGAACCAAAAAGCACAACATAGCAACCAAAAACCTAAGAGCCCAAAAAGAATCCGACTAACACTAAAGTAGCTTCCTAGAGATAGGTTTAAACAAAGGTTCTACGGGAAGAATCGTACAGCACTCTGATAGAGGAAACTAATCTTAAAACCTTAAGCCAGAACCCAAATAGGGACCCAGGGAGAAAACAAACCTAAACTCATAACGGTTCTAAAGAAAGTCCAAAAACCCGGGCAAAGCCCTGGGAGGAAAACAAACTTAAACAAAGCGAGAATGCTAAACAAACAATCCAGGTAGAACCCCGGGAGAGAGAAAGCTATGCTAAATCGACAAAGGGTCTTAAACCAAAACTGGAGGAAGCCACTCTAATCCAAACCACAAGACAAATGCCCCAAAAATATACAAACAAAACATTCGATTAAATACAAACACATAAACCTACAAATTTAGCACTTAGTGGGAGGGTTCTAAGCTACTATATGCCGAAAAGGCCGATTTGGTCAAACTCTGGATACCTTCTAAATAGAATCAAGAATATACATATGATTCCAAGTATGGTACAAGACATGGTCAAACGGTATGCAACAACTTTTTTTGTCGCACTTATCGAAGTGTTCCTCTTGAAGGCTTGCTTGCTTCCCCAACACAGCCCCGAGACAGTAAACTAACCAGGGTATTGGGTAAGCTAAGCAGTGACTGAGAACAATGCAAAATGTATGCGAGAATGCAAATGAAAAAATAAAATTAAAAACCAATGATCCTTTCAAGACTAGTCCTCTTATTTGATTTTGAAAAATAGTCCGCACCAAAGTAGCCAAAAAATACTGTGGCGCTGGTATTTTGAGTTTTGTTCAAAAATAAAAAATTCAAGAGTTATTTTGAAAACATTTAACACATTGAAAATAAAAAGATTTTAAAAACCCTTTTTATTGAAAATTAGAGTCACCACTTAATCTTTTAGAAAAAAATCAAGAAAAACAAAAATGAGCCACTAATCTTTAAAATGTTTAACCAGAGAAAACATTGGCCGGGGGACTAAGGTACGAATCGGAGAATGCGTTAGGCATTCCGTTCGCCTAATCGTGAGATCGGCCTCTACTAATCATCATTGGTTATTTAATTAAAATTTTCTCAAATGCATGTAAATACAGAAAGTGAAGGTGAAATGAGAACATGCAAAATCGAGTAATAAAAATACATAATCTAGCACATAAACACATCAAAATAGCAATTAAATGTAAAAGGAACCCTAAATCCTAAACATGCAAAGTCTAATTAAAGGATACATGGTGAAAATCGCATGCGATGAACAAATGATGAAATCATTCGAGCTAAACTAGCAAGTCCTAACCATATTAAAACAACACTAAGGATTCATAATAAGCATATCATGATTTTAAACGAAGAATGAGCAATCCTAAAAGCTTTGTGAATCTCAATCATGTTGAAAATACACTACTGACTGTATACTAGACACCTCAGATCATTAACAGAATACTAAAATAGCAAAATTAAGCTTCTAAATATAAAAATTGTTTGTGGCCGTAACCTATAAATGTTGCAGTCACAGAGAAAATGGAGGAAAGTGCACAAGCACAATGTGCAATGTTGTGACCGTGAACATGCCAGTGCTAGAATGTAACACCTGCAACAACGAAGCTTGTAACCACAAGGAATTTAAGTACCATTTTGCTAGATTTTGGTAGACAGTGCACTGAGTGTAGATATGTGGTATATCTATGGCATAAAGCAGAATATAATTAAGACTATTTTAATAAGAACTATAATAAAATCATGAGTAATTTAACATTAATCCAAATTTTAGGATTAAACATGCTCCCAATTCAACTAATCAAAATTAACAGTTAAACATATGAATGTGGTAGTTAAATCTAATGATAGAAAAACTAAAGAATAAGCATGCGATTTACAAATTAATATTTTATTTCTAACCCGACCTCTCCATAGGGGAAGGAAATGTGTAGAGAGAAATATCGGAGTTCTAATAAAATACCTGAAATGTGATAATCCAGATGAGTCCTCAAGCCATAGGATGTAAGAGTCATCCTTCTGGTCTTTGGGAAGTGCTCCAATTCCAGTGTTTAGGGTGGATCAGGCAGTAGCACGGGTCAGGGTGTGAATTAGTAGTATGGCGGAGTGTCAGCGTACCTCTCTTGTCCTTCCTCCCTCTAAAAATTGTATCAAAAGTACATTTATATAGAAAATGCCAGCCAATGAGGTGCCGACATGTTCTGGACCTCAGACTATGCTCAAAAAGTTTGTGGTCGCAAGCTTTGAAGGTTGCGATCGTGAGGTTAAAAGTTACGACCGTGATGTTTTTTAGTGTTTCCAAGAGATTCAAGTTGCAGTCGCTACATTCAAGGAAACGGTCACAAGGTTTAAAGGTTACAACCTCAACAACTTCAGCTAGTGAACAACTAGGTCGTAAGGTTCAAAGGTGGCAGCCTTAAGGTTCAAAAGCTATGATTATATGGTTTGATTTCATATAGTACTGGATATGAATTGCTTCCTAGCGATTGTTCAGAGACATCATTCAGCTCATTTTTCGTCATTGGACACACCTGGATAAGCTTAAGATTCAGCAGGGTTAAATTATGGTGTCTACTCTCTCTCTCTCTCTCTCTCTCTCTCTCTTTCTCTTTTTTTTTAAATAAATAATTTTCTATATTTAATTGTAAGAGAAATTCAGGTATTTTCTCATAGGTTCATTTTTTGACTTTTCGAGCTTAACTCTTCATTTGAGTTGACTTGAATTTAGAAAGTTTAAATTTGTAATCTCAACATTGTGGTTAGAATATATGTATATATGAGTCTTACTCTATCCCGGGTGTCGAGCTCTTCTTGTCGAGTTTAGGTTCGAGATTTCGTTTCTATTGAGTTATTCTTTCTTTTCTATTCGTATCTTAAGTATGGGTTATTACATAAAACCTTATCCTGGCTTTTCAATAGTTGTAATTTGTTGCATTGAACACGAGAGGTCTATTTGTGGACTGACCATTAAGTTGAACTAGTATAATATTGGTTACTATGGATCCTCTTAGACGGTTAAGCCATTAAACAAGAGAACGATCTCTGATACCAATTGTTAGTCCTAGGCAATCCAAGAAGGAGTAAATTGAGTTTTAAAACAATAATTACAATTTTAAAAACATTTATAAAAGCCTTTTTAATTTCACAAACCAAATATAGGAAGAAGCAACAGTAAATGTGCAACAGTGAAATGAAATAGGTAAAAGAGAAATTTAAACTAGACATCGAGATTTATAGTGGTTTAATTTCTTTCAAGTCTACATCCACTTTTCAAGACTCCCGTTGAGAATTCGCAATATAAACGAATGCTTCACAAGGGCATTCAAAAGCCTTTACAGCTTAAAAAAATTTCTACAAGCATTCCCTATGTTTTTAAACTCTCTTCAACTCTTCTTTAAGAAGTTCAGCTCACTCTCTTAAAGGATTACAAGGGTGACTAACCTTTTATAATAAATGAATTGAATTAGAGATTCACTCACAATTACTCCTTCTAATAATTTGATAATAAATGGGCAAGTGAGTGAGAGAATTTGGGCTGGAGGAGTAAATAAGCTTTTTAATTATCTAAGAGACAAATGTTAGCTTTCAATGCATTCAATAGAATAGTAATCTAGAAGTTTGAAACTCTAAAATTTACTCTTTTTATAGCCTACTGAAGTAAATGACCGTTGGCGGTTGGTGGATGCAATTAATATTATGAAAATGTTACCGTTTGAACGAGGTGCCATTTTCAAAATTTGTCGCAGGTGTCGACACAGAGCTCCTTCGTGTCGACATAAGTTGGTCTTGGCCTTGGATTTCAGACAAAAGTGTCGACTTACTACTTCATTGGGGTCGACCAAACTTTTGAATTTTCTTCACCCACACTTTGGTATCGACTCGTGGTTCATTTGGTGTCAATCTTTCATTACTTTAGTTTTCTAGCTAGAACCACTGTGTAACACCTTAACCCTTTTCATGGCAATGATATTGTCTGTTTTGGGGCAAAGCCCTCACGATTTTACTCTTCCTAGGAGGCTGCCTATCCTTTCATTCCTCCAGTGTGAGCTTTCTCAACTGAGTTCTGTTAGGGTTTCTACCACCTGGAAAAAGGTCTCGTTGCTATGTAGGGGTCCAAGATTTTTTTTATATTATGTGAACTCCCTCTCCCTTTTCGATGTAGGATATCAAGATATCATAATCCACCCCCTTAAGGCTGCACGTCCCTGTGTAGTAGCCTGCTAGCTTTGGTAGCCTGCCATTTCTTATCGACCCTCCCACTCAATAGCCCGCCCACATGATACACGAAACGGCAGGGACCCACACTCGAAGGTGGGGAGAATGTGAACAGTGAATAATTTAAGTAAAAATACAAAATCTTTACAAAAAAATATTTTCAAGCGTTTGGGATCTTTAATTTAAATACGGATTAACTAAACCAATTAAATAAATAAAGAAAAAGGTATAGAAATAAATTTTTTTAGCTAAATTTATTATTACAATGAAATATTAGCTAAAAAGTCTATATTAAAAGTATTTTTTTAAAAGAGAGAAATTTTAGATTACGAATAGGTTTTAATAGTAGAAAATTTTAAAGTACGGGGTTACAAAGATGAAGTATCTCACGCTTACGTAAGAGTTTTGTTTCTTGGTAGGTATCGAGGTCTTGTCACTGAAAACTTAAGTTGGGGTCGTGAGCAAGGAAATAGTTGGTTACGCTCAAATCGAGGTGAGAGTGCTTAATATTATTTTGAACTAAATTTCATGAATTATGCTTCAAAATTTGCTTTATTACTCATGTTTTTGAACCATGTAAATTTGTAATAACATGATCTTTTATTCAATTGCCATAATAATTTGAAATATACTATCTGTTTCATTTGAAAAGCATGTGTTGTGAAAAAAGAATTTTATCAATGTTGTGATGTGTTGTTCCAAAGTGTCAAGTTATAAGGGTTTTCATCCCTTTATATCTCGTTAGGGGAGGTTACCCAACTATGGATTTTGTTTGTCCCTATAGGGGAGGTTTCTCGTTGAACGGGGGTTATTTTGCCTTAAAGGCTTTTCGGGCTAAGTCCCAGGTTATAGCACATATCACTTTTGCTTGGTGGAGAATGGCCCTCATTCCATTACATTGCTATCCATGCATGGAGAGTTGAGATTGCAGTACCGTTGGAACTCTCAGTTGTGAGATTGACGACTACTTGGATACCGTTGGGTATGGGTTATGAATGAGACATAATTATCTTAAAGTGTGGCGGTTATGCTGAAAACTTTAATTTTAAGTATGAGACAGTAAATTCCATGACTTGTGGTTGTTGAGTCTAAATGATATTTTTGCAAAGATTATGAGATTTTAAAACACTGATAAGGTTATCTATGAAATTTGTGACAAGTAAATGTATAATCTTACATTTCTCATGGAAAGCATGATTACTAGTATTTTAAATAGAATGACTGTTATCTATTTTATTCATTATAATACTAAGTGTAGTCTCCTGTAACCTTTGTGGTTGCAGATCGCAAGGATGGTTAGAGTTGGTTCATCATAGTTGTCAAGTCCATAAACACGGGCTCACAGTCTTTTGTTGTTGTAAAAATGACAATATGAAGTTTTTTTTTGTGTAAATTATACGCCGATTTGAGTATACAGGATAACATATCGCTAGTCTTTAGTGTCGACTTAGTTGAGAGACGTTAGCTACTGGAAATTTGGTACCGACACTGCTTGTCTTTAGTGTCGACTCATCCAAATAACTTTAGCTACAGGAATCTCGGTGTCGACACTTCTTGCTCTGGTGTCGACCCAACCACTTCGTCTTTGGCTACTTAAAAATCAGTGTCGACACTGATTATTTTGGTGTCTACCCAGTCAGTTGGATTTTGGCTACTAAAATTTTGGTGTCGATCTTATTTTCGTTGGTGTCGACTCAAATTTTTTATTTTTGAAGGGTGTATTTGTGTCGACTCATCTACTCGTTGGTGTCGACACATATGGTTAGTGTCTGGGGGATGATTTGATGTCTTGGTGTAGACTCATTGCTTTGTTGGTGTTGACACCGTTGAGTTTCTTAGATGGTGTCTAGGTGTCAACTCATGCGTGAATTGGTGTCGACTCAACGTGATCTTTCGGCCTTGACTTGGTGTCGACCCAGGTTGTAACTTGTGTCGATTCAACTTGGATCTCCGTCCAATGCTAGAGGTATCGACACAATCGGTCATTGGTGTCGACACATCCTGTTCTCCTGAAACATCTCAAGCAAAGTTGTTAGAGGTGTATGTCGACCCTAAACTACAATAGTGTCAAAATACTTGAGTTTGTCAAGCGTGATTTTCCTGTAGATGTCGACTCAAAAGCCAATTGGTGTCGACACAAAACGTTCTGTTCAAGAACACTAAGTGTCAACCCATTTAGCACAATTTGTTAGCACAAATCGCATAAGGTGTTGACATATATACGTGTAGTGTCGACACTACCTTTTAAAAAAATATTTAAATATAATATATTTTTTAACATTTAATTTGAAAATGAGAATTAATAAAATCATCAAAATTAATTAAAATGTCATTGGGCTAACAATCACGTTCAACGAGTTAAGTTTGCCGAAATCCTGACTTTAAGTCAAATTTGAAGAATAATAATGAATGATGTAATCTGTTTAAGAGATCTCATTTATTAGGAATTGGATATCATATTCATTGTAAAATCTTATTTACAGGTTTGTAATTAATAATGAGATGAGAAACACCTCTTTTTTTTGCATTTTTATTTATATAAAAAGTAGTACAATTCTAAGGTGAAGAACTTTTTCTTATTAATTTTTTCTTAAGCAAAGATTGTATTTTATGTTTATAATATTCAAGATATTCTTTGCTCATTTGAGCAGGTCTTGCCTTAGTAAAAATATTTTTCTCATGAAAACCTTTTTCATAGGAAAGAGTGACATTATGCCTTTTTATGTTTCCAAAAAGCATTGAGAAGATCACTAAACCTCTTCTTGAAATTTAATAGTTATTTGGGTAATTTTATTTTGAATCCAATGGTGATTTATATTATCTCTAAGAGATAAAGAAACAATTTCATGTCTTAAAAAAATTTAATTGTTTTTCTTTAAAAAATTTATTTATTTATTTTTAAAAAAGATTGTCTTTTAATTGGTGGACTAATTTAGTCTGAGGTTGATTTATGAGTTTAAATATAATAGACTAAGAGATGACCCGTATCTAAAGACACTTATAATGAAATTTTTTGGTATCACTTATATTTATAACACTCTTAAAACACAATTTATATATTCAAATAGTTAATTACTTCTCAAGTCTTATTTTTCTAAACATAATTCATCCCCAAAGATACTAACATCATACTGAAATACTATTAACAAGAATATATAAAAAAAATCAATTCATGCCAAAAAACGCTTACGATCATACTAAAAAAATATTAAAAGAAATAGTATACTTAAAAATCAATTCAATCACAATTTAAATTTCACTATCATCCTTTTAAGTACTAACACTGAGAATTATTTAAGTGTCGAATCGGTACCAAGCTGGCATTGGTACCTACAACCAATGAGAGAGTGCTAAAAACACATTTAAGAATAATTGCTCTCACATCAACACTTAATCAGTTAAAAATAATGGTTATGATTTTTTTTTTCACTCCTTTCATTTCTCTCTCTTCCCACTTGTGTTTTTTTGTTCAGAAATCATCTCTTCTCTCTCCTTGGAATTAATCCACTTCTCTCTCTCTCTCCCTCTCTCTCTCCATTTTCATATTATGTGTCTATTCTATTCATTTTTCCTCTTATTTTAAAAACTCACATTTCTTCTCTCTTTTAAAAAATTCTATACACAACTAGACATATCACATTTATTATGTTAAAATCCAATTTTTTACATGACGTTCAGAATTTTTTTATAAATCAAAACTTTTAAAAAATCAAAAATCAAACTTTTATAAATAATAATAAAAGTATGAAAACTTTCCTTGTTGTTGTATCTTTTTTTCCCTTGTGTGAAAATGCTTTTTAAGAATTTAAAATTTTTTTGGGTATTTAAAAAATTTCAATTTTTTTAAAAAATAATTTAACGAACATTTTTAATTTTTTTTTCAAAAAATAAATATAGAAAACCAAAAATGTTAACAACACGAGAAAACTTTTTTCAGTGAAAATAAAGAGTTTTTAGATTTTTAGCATTTTTGACTTTGATATCTTTTTCTTATTTTTTAGGTTTATGTAATTAAAAGAAGGTTTTTTTCTAAAATATAAACAAAAATTAAAAAAAGAACTCTTTACAAAAGTCTCAAAAAAGTTAAATCAAAGAGTGATTAATTTTTCAGCAGGAGATAAATGATAATATAAAAGAAAAATGTGGGTGTTACTTTCTAAGAGATAAAAAATTTAAGTTTTTGGAGAGAGAGAGAGAACATGTGGAAGGAGTGAGAAATGAGAGGAGTGAGAAATAAATCTCAACCTTTGTTGAAAACTGAGAGTAAATTTCAACTTTCAAAAATAATTTGTCTCAAAAATATTTTGAAAACTCGAGCTATTTTATTATATAAATTATTCATTAGGAATAGTATAAATACCATGAGAACCAATTTGCTCAATAGGTTGGATTAAGGCTAAACAAGGTGTTTCTAAAATAGCATGTTTGAGTAAGATTTTTTATTAAAATAAAATTAGTTTACAAACATATGCCATTATTACAAATATATGCATGAGATAATTTGTATCGTATTTTGAGTTTATTACCATTAGCAACACTTAAATATAAAATGACGCTTTTAAAATATTGAGTAGAAATTAATCGGATACAATTTAAACCAGTACCATTGTTTACTAATGCAATGGTATTTAAAATAAATTCTTACAAATGTATTTAAAGAAGGCTTTAGTTTTGAGAAAAAAATATTTAAAAGTAAAACGTGTTTACTAAACACGTTTTATGTTTTAATTTTTCGTAATACATAAAGCGTTGTTGTTAAAAATATTTTATTGTTTCTGTAAAGAAAACGGCATTGCTAATAATGTTTTAAAGCTTTATACAGAATACGTGATTGGTGAAAACGCTTTAAGTGTAAAATTTTTTACACAAAAAACGTATTTAGTAAACATGTTTTTAAGTGTAAAATGTTAAATTCGTGGGCTTTTTGGTGGCCTATTAGCTTCACATTTTTACATGTTTTAATTGTATTTGGATTGCACAAATTATTGATAAGTTACGGATATGGTTCGTCTATTAGTATTTAACTTGGGAAAGAACTTTTTGAAGATAAGAAGGAAATCATTGATGGATAAGAATCTTTCTAATAGTTATCTTCTGGATCCTCTTCTCTCCTTTATAGAAGATAGAATAACCATTTTTTACAATTATTAATTTTTCATCAATCATAGTATAAGGTTATTCTAAAAGGTTAAAAATAGAACGAAGAAGGTGAGTCAAGAATTAAAGATTACAAGTAAGGGTTTCGTTTGTTCAATTAATCGATTATCGATGGCCGCTAAAGGTACGTTATTAATATTTAATTTTTTCTTAAAATGTATTAAATTTAAGATCCTGTATTTAAATATTTCGCATAATATTATATAGAAAAGCATAAATTTTTTCAACAGTTAATATCAGAGCTAGATTCTTTAATCAATGCATCTTAGAATAAAATAATAATGTACATACAGTTTTCTACTATATAAGTTATGATTATCAAGGTTCATATAATTCTTACATGCCTTCTAATATTTTAATCATAATTATTTCATGATATAATGTGTTAAAGTCTGTTGTATTGCTTGAGAAACGGAATCACAGAAAAAAGGTTCTATTTTTCATAATGTGAAAGCATGGGTTTCATGAAGTACTGTCATTATTTTGGTAT
>JAOTRH010079209.1:334-17317 GCA_034768845.1 Heliamphora exappendiculata
CACTGATATGACAAATAACATTATATGTTCGATACCTCATCGTTCAGGTAGAACAACATTAACTTTTCTTTCAATCTTACGCGCAGTTCAAAAGATCAATGGACCGGCAATCTTGCTTGTTGTTCATCCTAATCTATCATTAGCCAATCGAGCTACTTCTTCATTGCAATCTATGGCTATTGGATTACAAGTCAACTTAGCAAGAGAATCAAAGGATATTGTACATAATCCTGATTTAGATGGTCCTCGAGTCATTTTTACGGTACCTGGAGTGATTGAAGAAGCAATGGATGAAGGATTGGATTCTGGATGGTTATCTCTTTTGAATATGATCGTTTTTTTTCTCTAAATAACCTAACCCCGTACTTGAGACCATAAATATGTCAGTCTCATATTTGTCCACTCATTTAGAAGTCTAAATTTCACTCCATATAAACTTCTTTAGTGTATAACATGCATTAATATATTTTTATAAATTTTATCATATAAATTATAACTAAATAATATAAATTCATAACTAAAAATTTATAAGGATTCATAAATCAATAATCATATAAATTTATAAATTTAACTATAATAATTAAAAAATACATAAGCCATAATTCACAACTTTGATTTGACTTTTTAAATATTCTTTAATTACAAATATTTATAATTTGAACTACAAATTTTCATAACTATGCCATCGTTTGGCTGTCAACTTTAAGTCGAATTTTTAGCTTAGAGCTTAAAATCCTAAAAGTTAAAATGTCTCGTTTTTCTTCCTTAGCTTTTAGTGTATTTGTGTTTAGGCTTAGACTTTTTTCATAACTATTTCTAATTTCACCCTTTTAGCTTTTTTAGTTTTTTTTTTGCTTTTGGTTTTTTTTTATATATATATAAAGGAAGCCTTAGAATTTCACATCCGCTTATTTAACTTTTTGGTGAGCTTAAAAGTTATTAGTTGTGAGGCTTGGTCCATTTTTATTTTGTAATATTTTCTCAACGTGTTATAATTTACATATAGTTCTTGTAAAATGATTTATTTTTATGTGATGTATGCATGTTGCGACTTAAAAATGCATGATAGAATTAATTCTGGAGCTGTGGGCATTGTTATGCAAAATTTAGAAATTTTCTAGGGATGACCGCTTGATCGGTCCTTAGACCGATCGATCAATTTGTCGGGAGTTGTTATGCGTGGGATAGACCATTGAATTGTCATTTGGTCCCAAGCTTTCAAAACAACTTTCTTTCTCTCTCTCTCTTTCTCTTGGAGTAAAGTGGAACCCTAGCCTTCTCTCAAGATCTTTTCTTACTTCGGGTGTGATTTTTAGCGTTGCGAGAGTGGAACGGTGTTGTACACGCCGAGGGTAATCTTATTTCAGCAACTTTGGTTTTTCACCGGTGATTAAAGTTTCGAGTTTTTAACTTCATACGGTAGGATTCTAAACTATCTTGCTTTAAAAGGGTATTATATGTAATTATACACATTTTTACCATGTTTAAATGCTATAAATGTTGAATCTTGTAATTAAACCTTGTTTGGTTGGATAAAAAGTATATTTTACGTTTGTGAGGTTTATTACAAAGTTTGTGGATGCATGTGTATATATGATTTTCGCATGTATGTGCTTTGAAAACTAGAGGAGATTATGTGAATGCTGCAAAAATATGAAATTTGGTGTTTGAAGCTAATCCTTGGGGTTGAGCATGGGTTTTAAATGCTTGGTTGAATAGAGGATAGCTTTGTGCAAAAACGTTGGTTTATCTCTATGAATTTTTGATAGTTTGGCTTTGTGCCTTTAATCGAATTAATAGTTAAGTTGTGTGTCTATAATGATTTTTGTGAATGTACCGTAATAATGTGTAAATATGGATCTCAATTGCTACTCGGTGAAAGTCCAAATATTTGTGTAAATAGGTGCTTCGATTCTTTGGGTTAATCCTTGTAAATGAAGTGGTTTCCCCAATGGCAGGCGTTAGTTGTTGTGGCAAGGTATAGAACTTGTCATTACCTAGCGAGCCATTGGATGCTCCGAACCTAGGTCAAAGATGGGAGACTATAGTTGTTGCCATTCTCTTCGGTGCAACGATATCGGTACGTGTAAATCATTATGGTTGTGTAAACCCTTTTTGTTTGGAAACCTTGTTGGAAACTAAAATGACTTTAGTGATGTTTTTAAATTGTTGGACGTCGTTGGGTTATGTGAACAATCGTGATTTGGAGGAAAAACAGTTTTAAAAACTTTTGTGGTTGAGTTGTTCATATAACTGGTGATTGCATGTTATGTTTTTAATTCATACTAGTATGTTCTTATTGGGTTTCGACTCACGTTGTTAGATTCAAATAATTTCAGGTGATCAAGATCATTTAGCTTGATGTGGTGAAGTTCGAAGGGTGGTGGCTGATTAGAAAACTTGTAGTTTTCTTATTTTAACTATTTTGGACCATGTAATCATTATAATACGTTTTATACATGAAAGCATATATTTTGTAATCCTCAAGGCTATGGTTTCAACACACGTATATTTGTATAAGAACATGAGAAACCTTGGGTTGGTTGTATTAGTTCCATTGTCATTTGAAATAGTTTTTAGATGGTCGATATCAATGTTGTATAAACGGTTTTTGGTTGGTTTATGTTTAATATCAACACATGCGCCTCGACAGAGGTTTGAATCAAGTTTTAGCACTTTTTAAAGTTATTTCATTTTTCCTTGAATGTGTTAAAAAAGGCAGAAAATTTACTAAGTGTTGGATTTCAAGTGTTTAGTTTTTAAAAAGTGGTCCAGGGCTAGACCACTCGATGGACCGATCGATCGGTCTATTGAGCGGTTTTATATATGCATGCCTCGATTGTTTGCAGGCATGGAGAAAAATTGAGTACTGTTAAGGACTGCTCGATCGGTCTGGGCAGATTTTGAAAAAGTTTATTGGTTATTTTTAAAGCTTAGCTGTCAAGACCTTAACCTTATTTTCTTGGGTTATTCTTTTACTTAAAATAAATTCTCGAAAGTGTGCTTTTCAAAGATTTTCAATTCATTTTTGGGTTAAGTTCTTTGACCCGTTTGGGCTCGGGTGGTTTTAGTGGATCTTAGTATCATAAAATGGGTTTTTTCTTAGGTGATTCACGTGACCTAGATTTTGGGACGTGACATATTGGTACCAGAGCTTTAGGTTCAAATACCTAAGAGCCGTGAAAAAATGTTGCATCACCATGTGAGGATGGTTGCATGTGCTTGATTTGCATATGTTTAAATATTTTAATAACATGTGAATGTTGTGTTATACATGAACATGAAGGGTGGGCCTTAGGATTGATCTGTCTTACCTTCAAGCATTTGGATTGATCAACTTGGAAGCCAAGTCAGAAATGCGTTTGGCCGATGTACTTTCTAGCGAGAAATCTGAGTAGGCTACTCAAATTGACTCATTACTCTTGTTATGTTCTATGTTTTTTTCATATAGAAGCTATGTTCTCGTGGAGAGGACGAAGCCGTGGTTGGGGTTGGTGTCGTGGTTTAGGCCAAGGAGATGTGCTAATTCCAGATGTCAGGAATGCTAATGTTCCCTAAGGATCAGTAAATAAGGTAGATTTGCTACGTGAGATGGTGGGTTTCATCCGCCAGATAGTTAAGGCTGCCAGGGGAGGGACGAGAGTACCTGAGCCGAGAGTGACCGTTGCAATGCATGAGTTCCAATGTCTTGATCCTCCTACTTTTGTCGGAGATTCTGATCCCAAAGTGGCTACTAAATGGCTAGAGCTCGTGACTAGAGTATAAGACACATTGTAGATAGTCGAAGATGACTTGAGGGTAGCGTTTGCCGCATTTTAGCTGAGGGGTGATGCCCATGAATGGTGAAAGTTTTCCAGAACTACTGTGGAGGGTACGTGGGTTGCTTTTATGAAGGTGTTTCTGGATAAATACTTTTTTGAGTCTTCTAGGGGCATCTATCGAGATGAGTTCTTTTTGCTCACCTAGGGATGATGAATGTTGTACAGTACAAGATTAGGTTTACCAATTTATCCCGCTTTGTGTAGGAATCTATGGCCATAGATGAGCTACGCTCAAAGAGGTTTGAGAGGGGTTTGAGACCTGTAATCAAGGAAAGGGTGGCAGGATTAAGGCTATGCACTTTTACTGAGTTGGTGGAATCGGCAGTCATCATTGAGAATACTTTGAACGAGACCCGTAAAGCTAGGGAGGCAATGGCACCGCAAGGAGGAGTGAGTGCACAATTAGGTGGACACTGCAACAAGAGGCATAGGTCGTCCGGTCCCAGTTCTTATCCTACTAAGTCATACCAGCAGTTCTCAACACCAGCACCCTTGGTGGCTTCATCGGGACAGTCGGAGCAGAGGGAGCTCATTTGTTAGCAGTACAAACAACTAGGGCATCGTGCTGTGGATTACCCGCTGAGGGGATAGCCCAAGAGTTCTATACATTTTCAATTCCAGGGAAGAGGACCACCGATATGCTTTGGATGTGGTCAATCAGGACATTTTCGCAAGAACTGCCCTTAGGGAGGGAGTATATAGAGCACGAAAAGTGCGCCACTTGTTTAGTCTACATAGGGATGACAGATTTACCGGCAACCACAGTAACAGCCAGCAGCTAAAACTTCTGGGGTTATAGAATGGGGCACTTCAGCATAGTCAATACGGCAATCCACAACGCAAGCCATAGTGGACAGGCTAGGGGACCGTAGGGGCGAGTATTTACTCTCACTAATCCGAGTTCTTCGAAGGCACCAATTGTGCCTGACGCTTCAGTGACTACTTCATTCATCAGAGGTACTCTCTTAGTGTATCGTTCATGGGCCAGTATTCTTATCGACACAGGAGCATCACATTATTTTATCTCATCTATTTTTGCATATATTTTAGGGCTGAAGATAGACACGTTGGGTAGTACGTTGTGTGTAGAAACCCCGATCGGTAGGAGCGTAGTGTTGGGACGAGTCTGTATATCATGTGAGTTAGAGGTCACTGGCCGCTGTTTAGAGTTTAATTTTATCATTCTCGATATGACCACGTTTGATATCATCCTAAGGATAGATTGACTGACCATCTATAGTGCCTATATCGATTGTGATCGATGGAGGGTATCGATATGTACACCTAAGGGAAATTATTTTTATTTCGTGGGTGATCAGGACGATGGTCTAGTGTCCATGCCTAGTGTTGTGCGAAATCAGAGAAATTGTAGTTTTCTCTTTTCTGCTCTTATGTTGAATGAGGCAGTTGCGGTTCGATGAGAGTTTTTCCTATAATTTGTGACTATTTAGGTGTCTTTCCTAACAATCTATTCGAGTTTCCACCACCTCGTAAGACGATCTTATTCTGAGAGCTGCTCATATTTCAATGCTGTCTTATCATTTTGCACCAGTAGAGTTGCTGGAGCTTAAGATATAGCTTTAGGTGTTGCTAGACGAAGGTTTTGTCGCCTAAGTATGTTCTCATGGGGAGCTCCGACTTTGTTTGCCAAAAAAAAATATGGGTTTTTGAGATTATGTATTGATTATCGAAAGTTGAACCAGGTGATGTTGAAAAACAAGTATCCTATTCCAAGGATTGATGATTTGTTCGATCAATTAAAGGGTTCAAGTTATTTTTCAAAGTTGACTTGAGATCAAGGTACCACAAGTTAGGAATCAAAGAAGAGGACATAGTAAAGACTGCCTTTTGAACTCGCTATAGTAATTATGAGTTATTAGTCATTCCATTCGATTTGACGAATGCACCTCTGACATTCATGGACTTAATGAACCGCATATTCCATCAGTATCTTGACAGTTTTGTAGTCGTGTTTGTGGACGACATTCTTATCCACTCACCATCGAGGGAGATGTACGAAGAACATCTACGTATTGCTCTGCAGCTTCTAAGGAAACATCAATTATATGCAAAATTTGAGAAGTGTGAGTTTTAGATGCCTAAGGTGAAGTTTCTTGGACATGTGGTGTCGAGAGATGGAGTATCTGTAGACTCTTCAAAGATTGATGTAGTGATGAGTTGGGAACGCTCAAATAATGTGTTTGAGATTTGAAGCTTTTTGGATTTGACAGGTTACTTCGATGATTTGTGAAAGACTTTTCTTGACTTGCCGCGTTAATGACTCGCCTTACACGAAATGGATCCAAATTTGTTTGGAGTGAGTCTTGTGAGCTAGCATTCCAAGAACTGAAGAAGAGATTGACAAGTGCACCAATGTTGGTCATTTCGGAACGAGGTGCTGGTTGCACGGTTTATTGTGACGTGTTGCATGATGGCTTGGGATGTATCCTGATGCAAGAAGGAAAGGTTGTAGTTTATGGATCTCGACAGTTGAAGACTGATGAACAAAACTACCCGACACATGACTTGGAATTGGCAACCGTGGTTTTTGCAATGGCAACACTATCTTTACAGTGTGCATTTTGAAGTTTTCTCCAATCAAAAGAGTTTGAAATACTTATTTTCTCATAAAGATCTAAACTTATCTTAGCGAAGGTGGATGGAGTTTATGGAGGACTACGATTTTGATCATTAGTATCACCCCATGAAGGCCATTGTCGTGGCTAGTGTACTTAATAGGAGATCCCATGGTGCGTTAGCTTCTATTGTCAGGCAATAGTGGGACATGCTTGAGGAGGTTGTTGAGTTTGACTTATATCTTGGGGAGACAGAGAATGGTGTATGGCGCTGTGATTTAGGATTTTGTCTAAAAAAAAAAGAAAATTCGAGAAATGTTTAAAAAATACTTTAACACCTTGAAAACTAAATTTTGAAAACATTTTTTGTGAAAAATGAAATCGCCACTTAATTTTTGAGAAAAATCAAGAAAAATAAAATGAGCCACTGATCTTTAAAAATGGTAACCAAAGAAAACAATGGTTCCGGGGCTAAGGTACTAACCGGGAAACGTGTTAGGCACCCCGTTCGTCTAATCGTGAGGTTCGTCTCTACTAATCATCATCAGTTCTTAATTAGATTTCTCAAATTCATACAAATACAAAAAATTGAGATAAATAGAGAACATTCAAAATCAAATAAAGAAAAATACATAGCATATGTATATAGAACACCAAACAAAGTATAAAGAAAAAAATTCTAAATCATACGGCATGCAAAATCTAACTAAAAGGTATATGGAGCAAACTGCATGGCATCAACAAGAGTATAAAAATAGAGAAAAACCTAATCATGCTAGAATTAAAACAACAAAATTACGATGATAAAAGAAAATAATACTAGAAAAATTCTAAACCCTAAGCATACCAAAACAAAAGATTAAAATAACAAAACAAAATGGTTTATGGGAGCAACATGTTGAAAAGTAATCCAAAATACCTACTATAACCCATAAAAATTGTAACAGACATATTAAATTCGAAATATAAGGACGTAACATTGATTGTCACAACTACTATAATGTTAGTGCCATGTGATCACGATCATAGCATCGAAAGCTATGTCGTAAAGAAAAATGTAGGCACTATCCCTAAATTTTGATAAATAGTATAATGAGGGCAATGCACTATATCTATAACGTGAAATAAAATCTAATCGAGACTTTGGAGTTAAAACTATATTAGGAATACAAGTAATATATCATTAAAATTAAACATGCTTTTGGTTTAAAAAACTATAATAATTAGCACATCAACATTGTACTAAACCTCATGTAACGCTAACCAAAATATTAAAATGACAAAAACAGGTTACTTAGAATTAAAATAACAAACTATAAAAAAACGACTATAACAAAATAAAACTTAAAAAGATGTGGGCACAACATTGATTATTGTGACCACAGTAATGTTGGTGCCAAAAATATTGCAATCGTAGTATTATAAACTACGTTGTAACAAATTTAGGAACAATTGCTAAATTGTAGTGAAATAAATACAATGATGGTAATGTACTTATAACATGTAATGAAATCTAACTAATAAAATAAAATCTAATTTAATCCACTTTAACCAAAACTATGGCAAAAATACAAGTAATCTATAAAAAAAAACCATGTCTTAGATTCAATTAAGGACTAAACATAAAATTGAATTAGTACTCAAATTATAACTTGGCCTCTTCATATGAGTAAAAAAAATGAAGAGAGAACTGTTGAGGATCCAACAAAATACCTAAAGCGTAACCCTGGTGAGTCCTCCAGTCAGAAGGATAGTACTCAATTGTCCAATCCTCGGGAAATACTCCAACTCCAGTTGATAAATCAAGAATTTGGCAGCGTATCGGTGTACTGAAACTCATACTTCGACAAAGCGGTAGGGTGTCAGTGTCAAGGCTCATACTATCTCGGTACTTCTGCTGAGTACCTCTCACTTAAATTCTTATCCTGAAAAATGTACAAGAGTTACGATATTTATAGAATTTATCAGCCAATGAGGTTCTGGCACGTTTTGGGACACGTCAGAATTTTTGGAGTTGGCAGTCGCCACAAAAATAAAATTTGTATGGGTTTCTTATGGCGGTCGCCACAATGAAGTTGGCGACCCCGTGGTTTAAAGTTGGCGGTTGCCACCTTAGCAAGGGTTTTCAAGAGTTTCTTATTTTGGTCGCCATAATGGAGCTGGTGGTCCCATGGTTCAAAGTTGGCGGCTCAAAGTTGGTTAACTAATTTGAATGTTTTGATCATTGGGTTCGAACATGGGTCTTGGATCGCTTCTCGGGATCATTAAAAAGCATCATTCCACTTGTTTTTATCATCGGATTCACCCAGATCAATCTTTGATTAACGGGGTTAAATTGGGGTGTCTTCAGTTACCTCTCTTTGATATAACTTGTATGGCAACGCGTGATGCGAGTTATATCAAAGATCTAGAGATAATATCCATTTGACCGAGCCGTCAATCTTAGGCCACAAACACATAAGCATGGATATGATGTTGGTCATACTCGAATTTTCATCGAGCTGCCTACGTACCCCTTTGCTAGGGATCAGACTAAAACGTAGTTCTTGAGAAAATATAAGGATACAAGATACTAAATATGATACAGATGCTAACAAAACACCAGTATGATCAAATAATTCCTAAAGATCGAGTCAAAATCTAAATGGGCAAAAACAAAAAAACAAGTCAAAGATCGAGCCAAGATCTAAGAACTCAGTTGGGGATAAAATAATTAAAAAGATTGAGTCAAGATCCTAAAAATTATCTTAACCGGAAAAGCAACGACAAATTAATTAGGTCAAGTTAAGACCTAAAAAACTCAGAACGATAACGGGATAAGGATAACTAAAAAGTTGAGTGAAGACTTTAAAATCAACCTTAAAGGAGAGAACCACGATTTAATAGATCAAATTTAAACCTAAAATTTTGAGATGAAGACGGGACAAGAATAATTTAAAGCCGAGTCAAGACTTAAAACTATCTTCATCAGAAGGATAACTAAGAATTAATAGGTCAAGTCAAGCCTTAAAAACTCGGGACGAGGCACAGGATAAAAATAATTAAAAGCCGAGTTAAGGCTTAAAACTATCTTCATCGAAAAGAAACCACGAATTAATAGGTCGAATTAAGACCTAAAAACTTGGGACGAGACACAGGATAAAAAAATAATTAAAAGCCGAGTCAAGACGTAAAACTATATTCATCGTAAGGATAACAACAAATTAATAGGTCGAGTCACGACCTAGAAATTCGAGACAGAACACGAGATAATTAAAAGCCGAATCAAGGCTTAAAGTTAAATTTATCAAGAGAAAATCACAAATTAATAGATCGAGTCAAGCCTTAAAATTTTGAGATGAGAACGGAATGAAAATATTTAAAAAATTGAGTCAAGACCTTAAAATTAAATTTATTGGGAGAACCCCACATAGACAAGGTTTGTAGAATAATATATTTAAAAATATTTTTGTAGAAAAAAACCCATATATAACTAAATATATTTTTGTAGAAAAATACCCATAAAAACCCTAAACAAACCCCAAAACCCCAAAAAGTCATGATTACTCAAAAAGCACATGCCTGGCAACTTCAAAGGTGGCGGTTTCCAGATCCAGAAACCAAGGCAAGTGATGTGACCGTTAACAGGTTGGCGGTCACGCACTCAAAACCCTTCCAAGTTAGCAGTCGCCATGTGTCCCTTGAACATCCTGGCAGTTGCCCCCTTCAAAGGTAGCAATCGCCACATCCAAACGCGTATAAGGCTTCATTAGACGCGCGAGTTATTCCCTATTCACGCATTCTCACTCTTTTTCTAGCTCTCTCACCCTCTCTTAAAGTCTCCCAAACTCTCTCTTGGTTGTTCTTGTTCCTTGCGACCTTTGAGCTTTTCCCTTTACTCTACGAGTACCCCTCCTCGATACACGATGTTTACGTTACTGTTTGTAATTCCTTTCTTATTCTGGCGGGCCAAGGTCATGGAGACGACGATTTGGGGGCACGACGATGCCCTTCCGCTGTAGAGAGTTCTTCCATGGGCTCCATTGGGGGTGCCGATTCTCGTATTTCGATTGGTGAGATTACCGCTGCTCAGCCCTCCACTACCATGGAGGCGATGGATATACTCGCGACCGAGGCTGAGCGGTCCCTACTTCGTACTGCCGAGGACCAGGATAAAGTGGCACGGGATAGGCAGCTACAGATTAGGCAGCTGCCAAGGTGGAGGTTGAGGGCTTCCTTGATCGACATGTTGGTGAGGGCATCCTTACACCTTTTGATCTGATGACCTATGCTCCGGCACCCCACTGCTTGGGTTCGAGTGAGATGAGGCAATACGAGCCTTCGGTCACTGTTGTTGCTGATGACTTGCTGCTTCGCGAACCCGAGCAGCATCTTTCATTTCTGTGCCCTTTGGTAGGTTCTCCTATCTCTTTCTTTCAGTATCAAAGTATACTTTACATTCACCGTCTTGAAAGTAGATGCATGTTTAGGATCCCCCTGTGACTTGTGATGTGTATGATAACTGTATGCAATATTGAGATCTGTGAATGAACTAGACATATTTAACAAAATTAAAAGGATAAACCCAAACATCGAAATAAAAACTAGTTAGGTATCTGTACAAAAGAGATTCTGGACAAAACGCAGGGGTACCATGATTAGGGTTTTGATGCAAATAGGGGGTGATTTTTCTTCTTTTTTTTTTATTTTAGAAAATCACAAAATCTAAGGGGGTGATTTTTTATTTTTATTTTAGAAAATCACAAAATCTAAGGGGGTGGTTTTTCATTTTTAATTTTTTAGAAATTCACAAAATCTAAAGGGGTGATTTTTTATTTTTATTTTTTAAAAATTCACAAAAATCTAAGGGGATGGTTTTTTTATTTTTAGTTTTTCGAAAATCACAAAAATCTAAGGGGATGGTTTTTCATTTTTATTTTTTTGACAATCACAAAAATCTAAAGGGATTTAAATTAAAGATTTGCCTGTCACACTAGAACTTAAGGTGCCTAGTATCCTAGGGCATGAAAGAACCGAATGGTTGTTATACACACACGAACCTACAGTTGAAAGATTTTCCTGGCTACCAGGGCTTAGGGTGCCTAATCTTTTAAGGCTTGAAAGAACCAAATGATCGTTATACGTACACGAACCTAGGGTTGAAAGATTTGCTTGGTGCACCAGGGCATAGGGTGCCTAATCTTCTAGGGCTTGAAAAAATCAAAAGATCGTCACACATACACGAACCTTGCGTGGAAAGATTTTCCTGGCGCATTACGGCTTAGGTTGCCTAGTCTTTTGGGGCTTAAAAGAGCCAAAGGCTTGTCACACACACACACACACACACACACGAATCTAGGGTTAAAAGATTTGCCTGGCTCACTAGGGCTTAGGGTGCTTAGTTTTCTAGAGCTTAAAAGAACCAAAGGATTATCATACACACACGAACGTAGAGTTGAAAGATTTTCCTAGCGCACTAGGGCTTAGGGTGCCTAGTCTTCTAGGGCTTAAAAGAACCAAAGGATAGTCACACACATACAAACCTAGGGTTGAAAGATTTGCTTAGCTCACCAAGGCTTAGAGTGCCTAGTCTCTAGGGCTTAAAAGAACCAAATGATTGTCACACACACAAAAACATTGGGTTGAAAGATTTATTTGGCTCACTAGGGCTTAGAATGCCTAGTCTTCTAGGGCTTGAGAGAGCTAAAGGATTGCCATACATAGATGAACCTAGGGTTAAAAGATTTACCTGGCGCATCAAGGCTTAGGGTGCATAGTTTTCTAGAGCTTGAAAGAACCAAAGGATCATCATACACACATGAACCTAGGGTTAAAAGATTTGCCTGGCGCACTGGGGCTTAGGGTGCATAGTCTTCTAGGGCTTGAAAGAACCAAAGGATCATCACACACACACGAACCTAGGGTTAAATGATTTTCCTGGCTCACTAGGGCTTAGGGTGCCTAGTCTTCTAGGACTTGAAGGAACCAAAGGGTTGTCACACACACACGAAACTAGGGTTGAAAGATTTTTCTAGCGCACTAAGGCTTAGGGTTCCTAGTCTTCTAGGGCTTGAAAGAACCAAATGATCATCACACACATACGAACCTAGGGTTGAAAGATTTGGCTGGCGCACTAGGGCTTAGTGTGCCTAGTCTTCTAGGGCTTGAAAGAACCAAATGATTGTCACACACACACGAAACTAGGGTTAAAAGATTTATCTGGCGCATCAGGGCTTGGGGTGCCTAGTCTTCTAGGGCTTGAAAGAACCAAATGATCGTCACACACACAAGAACCTAAGATTTTTTTTATTTCTTTCTGTATTTTCTGCAATCCATTTGTTTCAATTGCCCTTTTATTATCTATTCTGATCATCTTCTGCCTTTTAGGTTAGCCAGTATGTCCACAATTTCGGCGGCTTTGCTTCCAATGAGGTGTTTGAGTGGTATGATGCCCTCTCCGCTCCTAGTCGGGCCCTCATCAACATTTCTGGCTTTGCTCGGTTCATATCCTTATTGGGTAGGACTAATAATGACTGGGTGTGGTTGACAGCCTTAGCGAAGAGGTGGTGGGATACTACTAACACCTTTCACTTCTCCACTTTCGAGGTGATGCTGACGCCACTTGATTTTTCTATGATCACGGGCATTCGAGTTGGAGGAACCCTTACCCCCTTCGATCCAGACATTGCCTATTCACTTGACGCTCTGACATACCTGTTGGGCGTTGTATAAGTACAGATGGATCAGGACCGAGTATGGTACACTTGGTTCTTTGAGTGATTCTGCCATTTCCATTACACCAAGCCTCATCACTACTAGAAAGTTGCTCACGGTTTCTTGTTGTATATGTTTGGTATCTTCTTTTTGTCGAATAAGGAGAATACTGTGCATCTTCACTACCTTGATGCTCTCACCTATCTCGATCGAGTGTCCACCTACGATTGGGGAGGAGCTACGCTTGCGACCTTGTATGGCTCGATGAGAGCTTTGACCCGATTCCCTTAGGAGCTTAGCATTAGGGGATATAAGAGCGTTTGTGAGGTATGTTTTAGTTTATGTGCACAGTTCATTCATTTATTCTATCATCTGTTATCTGTTCTTCTGTTAACACATTCTCTTTACATCTTTGGACCTATGAGTTCCTCGGGCTTCATGTCCCGGCAAACTCCTCTGCTAATCCTCTAGTTATCTCTCGCGTTGTTCGGTAGGCCTGAGGTCTGAAGGGGAAGAAGAGCGAGGGGAAGGACTTAGACAGATTCTGGGCATCTTTAGACCAGCTAAGCCCCAACTAGGTACAACTTTTATCACATATTCAATACTTTGCTATTACTGCTCTGGTTTATTTTTCTCTATTCTGACTGTACCATTTACTGTCCACTGATCACTATACTTGTTTATTGATTACTGATCACTGTACCATACACTGCATTGAACACTATTTTTGCACTATGCCGTTCACTGATCACTGCTCACTGTACTGAACACAGCACTATACACTGTCCTCTATACTACATCGTTCTCTGCACTAAACACTATTTTCTACATTGCACTTGTTCTCTGATCACTGCATTGAACACTGTACTATACACTACTTTCCACGTTGCACTATTTACCATACTGTACATTGTTCTCCTTTTTCATTGGCCATATTGTTCGTGCAAGTTCATTGGGGTGTCTGGTATAGGATGGAAGATCGGCTAGTGAGGACTTGATGCGCAGTCATGATGTCTCTAGGAGACGGATCCTATTGGAGGGGCCCTTTTTCCGTGAGTACTACTTGGCCGAGCGGGTGGTTCGACAGTCGCTCGACCTCGACCAGTTCCAAATTCTGGCGGTTCGTCAAGCTTGCTTGCGTTGGACAGATCAATTGAGCCGTTTTGATATATTGCTCGAGATGGCGGGGACCCTAGTTTTTAAGCTTCTTGGGCATGAAGGGGACTACACAGCATAAGCTCAGGCTCCTTTGTTAGGACCACTAGGTCTTGGCCCAGCTACGCCTGCTAGTTGCAGGAGAGGACGAGCACCAGAGGCAATTCTTGAGGCTGCTACTGCTGGTGTTGGTGGTGCTGCTGGTGCTATTGGAGGGGTGATGGGCCCAGAAATTCCATAGGAGATTCATATAGTGGTATACGGCTATCCCTTTCCCCTTCTGATTCTGATTCTACATGTGCTAGAGTTTAGGGATGAGCTCGGCCAGGTTTGTTTTCATTCTTCCTCCATTTTTTTGATTACTTTCTTTACTTGTTTACTTGATTACGTTTCTTTTTTTTCACAGGTTAACCAGGTGTGGCTAGACCATCTGCTGCTGATATGCACGAGTCAGATGGCACAGATTTGCGAGCTTGATGCTACCGTGTGGGCAGCTGGCATTGCCTTTGCTCCTGCGTCCATAGTGAGAATCTTCTATCTGCTTTGACTTCTTTATTCTATTTTGTACTATGTTCTTATCTTTATCTCATTTTAACAGCTGTCAACCCCAGCCACCGGTATAGTACAGCCGTAGGTTTTGGTTCAGCTGCAGGTTCCGATTCAGCTACAGGTTCTGGTTCAACCGCAGGTTCCCGTTCAGACTATGGCATATGGTCGTGGCTCCTATGCCTCTTCCTCCAAAGCTCGCTCTAGAGGGTCTATCTCTTTTGCTAGGGGTCAATCCCGCATCGTATCTTCTTCCTCAGGTGGTGGCGATGGTAGTGATGACCTAGAGATACTATTTACGGATGTTAGTTTTGCTGAGGCCGAGCCTTCTTCTCGCCGAGTTCGTCAGTATCGATAAGAGAGAGAGAGATCCCCCTTCTTTTGATACATTCTGATACATTTATTTTGATACATTTGGTGTTACGGGCCTGCGTACCCCAGATTATTTGGTTGATGGGCCTGAGTGCCCCTACTTCATACTTTCTGATACATTTGGGCCTTCGTGCCATTCATTGCATTTTTTATATACATATGTTTGCATGGCTTGTCTTCGATTGTTTCTTAAACTGCTTTGCGTGATACAAAGAGCATGAATGTTTTATCCTGGCACGGAATACAAAACTGCAAAAAGAAGGGTATAAAATAAGGTGCCGACCTTTGAAATTGGTAGCCGCTAAAAAGTACAATAGCCAAAAGGCAGTCGCCAGGTTTTGAAGGTGGCAACCTTGTACCGTGTACTTTTAACATGGCGGTCCCATACTCCAAGGTGGCGGTTGCCATAATAGTTATACTTTTTTGAACTTTTTGACGTCCAGTCTTCTCATGCACTATAAGTATAGCCTTTAGGGTCCCCATTTTCTGTCACTTTCATCATAATAGCTTCCTTTCACGGCCCACTTTTTGCATGGATTGAGGAGTTTTCTCACGTTGAACGTCTATATTTTTCCTCATTCGGTATCAACTCTCAATTTTCCATAATGACTATCAAGACCAACGAACCACTACTACGTGCTGCTACACAGTTGTGGGACCCACAATCTCTTCTACTTTGATCTTGAGGAGCTATGCCCAACTGTAGAGGAGTTTGCTACTATTTTAGATCTGACCATGTGGAGTTCTGTTGGTGTACCCACTTTTTTCCTTTACAGATAATACAACTCTGTGGCCTATCCAAGACGGAAGCTTCTCTCTTGACATCTGACAACTACCTCGACATTCCTTGGATTATTGAGAGGTTTCATCCTACAGCGACCTCAGTAACCTTGGCTTTCAGTTGCAGCACCGTTATGCACTGTGCTTCTGCCTTCTTGCCCGTTACCACATAGTTCCTTCTGATGGATGCGTTAGCTGCTCATTGGTTGACATTACATGTCAGATGCGGCTGGGGAAGGACTTTGTTCCGATGAAACTTGTTGAGACCTTGATTGGACTGGATGTTGTTTATCGCGGTGAGACTTATACTTTTGCTGGCAGCCCTTTACTTCTATAAGTAAACTTAAAACCTTTTCTTTCCCATTTCTCTTCAATACTGTTAATTGAAAACACACTGCTTCTGGCCCTTGATCCCTGGCATATTAATGAGAAACATTTGAGATGTTTTTTCATTCGTGGTTTCATATTTGTATTTGTGATGAATGAATGCATAGTCTGTATATTCTGTTCAGTATTTGACTCAGTGCATGCTGCACGGAAGATCGGGTCATAGATTCTGACAGATTATACAGGTAGGCTCACAATCGCAATGGACCCGAGCATTCCATTGATACGATTGTAGTACATCGTTATAGTAGCTGGTCTTGACTAGGTCGAACAGGTTGAATTCAGGTTTAGGGAATTCGATAGTATCTTCGGTACGAATCTTTGTGAAAAGTAAATTTGAAAATAGTGCAAAGTAGGGTTCGTTCTCACCAGGCCCGGGGCTTTGATACGGGATTTTCAAATTTAGAGTAATCGTTATACACTTAACCCGTGAATAAAAATATCCTCCCTAAGGAGTCACTGTTTTTATTTGTGGGAATCAAAACTTATTGGCTATTTAATTCACATGGAATGTCTTATATCAAGGGATTAAAAGCCGAGTGTTCTTTGTTCGTTAATTGCTAGACGTCCACACTACGTGGTCTATCAATTGATGTGACTCTGGGCTGGTGGTCTTTTTATTATGATATTTGGTTCCGACAGTAAATTAATAG
>JAOTRH010079220.1:0-17317 GCA_034768845.1 Heliamphora exappendiculata
CATTTAAATTATCCCAATCACTAGACATTGGTGGTTCAAAATTAATATATGTATTTATTTCATAATATAAATCAATTGCTTCACACATTAAAAATGGTTGTTCTTATTTTATTATATAATCAACAGCAGTATTTTGTGTACGGGTTTATTTTCACGAAAAATTTGTAATATTACCAGTTGCATTCTTACATATTTGCATTTGTGAAATGACATTAAGATTACCAGTTGACATTAATATTACATTCTTACATATTGCTTCACTCATTGACATTAATATAACCAGTTGTTAGTGCCAGTCGATATGTTATCCGAAAGTAATTTATTACAAATTTTATATTTTTACTTTAACAGTAACGGTGCCATCATTATTTTTTTTTTAAATTTAAAAAAATTTCACACATTTAAAACTATTTTACTAAATGAACCTACATATGCAGATGCAGATGCAGATGCAGATAAAGCAGTTAGTAAAATAAGAGTAGGGGGAGTGAGATTATAACTAGTAGGTGGAAATGTAAAAATATCTTTTTCTTCATTAACGAAAAAAATATTTGGATCCATCGAATTTTTTTAAAAAAATTATTAAATTTTAAATCAACAAATAAATTAATTTTTTTAGAAACTAGATTTTTAATTACAACAAATAAATTAGAGAATAAATTAGACACTAGAATTTAAATTGTAATAAATAAATAAATAAATTACTGACTAGAATTTAAATTATAACAAATAAATTAAAGAATAAATTAGATACTCGAATTTAAATTGCAACAAACAAAAAAATTAGAGAGTAGAATTTAAATTACAACAAATAAATTAATTTTTTATAGAATAGAGACTAGAATTTAAAAAAATTAAAAATAAAATTTAATTTAATTTTTTTTAAAAATTAATTAAAATTTTTAAAAAATGTATTCAAAATTTAATTAAATATTGCAACAAATAAATTAATTTTCTTAGAGACTAAAATTTAAATTGCAAAAAAAATTAATTTTTTACAGAATAGATACTAGAATTTTAAAAAATTGAATAAAATTGTACGAAATTAAATTAAATTGTAAAAAATAAAGCAAACCGAATTAAGGAACTCCGATCTTTAATCTTGATCTCGATCGATTTGTGTTTTGATATTGATCTCGATTCTTGATCTTTACTCCTTGATACACCAACAATTGCACCGAACTCGAATATTACCAAACCCGAATATCACTGAGTAATTAGAGAGAAAAATTAGAGAGAAGTGAGTTGTTTGGATGAAAAAAAAACATGAAATGGAGACTCCCTATTTATAGAAAAAAATTTGTGTTTTAAAAAAAATAACTATCCATTAGCCGGGTCGGGTCGGGCCCAACGGTCAAATAATTCCATCCATCGATTTTATAAAAAAAAACTAATCATGGCCGTTCATCCACAAAACTAACCGTTAGAAGGGGATGGGGCCGGGCCGGGCCGAGCCAAACGGCTAGCCATGACCCGAGCTTGTGGCGGGCTTATCCCAGGCGGGCCTTGGGCTTTTTTTGGACGGGCTGAACTAGGGTCGGGCCGGGCCGGCAAGCTTTAACGAGCAGGCGACCCAAGCTCGGCCCATAAACAGTGGCGGGCCAGGCCGGCCCCGGCCCGGGCTTCTATAGTGGCGGGCTTTGGGCGGGTTTTGAGCTCCCGTTAAGCCTCGGACCATTTTTACACCTCTAAATGATTCACAACGAAAACCTGCAAAGTTATAATTAAATTTGCAAAAATGTATAATTTTGCATGTGGGAAACACCCATTATTGGAAACACCCTTTGTAAGTCTCTATTATAAAATTCTCCCTTCAAAATAATAATTGGAGACACCATTTCTCATAATTATTAATCAACCATGGGAAGTATATATGTTGGGGATTGATCATGATGAACAATCCAACCTACAAGTCACACGAAGAACGCACAAGCCACAAATGAGTAGAAAAAAAATAAGAAAACAGTCTAAATGATGCAACACACAGATTTAAGTGGTTCGACAAGTTATGTCTACATCTACGGACTTACACATTTTACTAAAATCTTTGAAAGAATACAAGAATGGTGTTTTGGGACAAAACGGTAAGAGAAACTAGATCTAACACATAGAAGAGTTGTAACCCTAGCAGCTTAAAAAATAAAGTCCTGAAACAGACCAATTGATTAGTTCCCAAACTATCAATTGACCATCTATCCCAATCGATCTGTCTTCACAATAATATTGCTACAGACCGATGGATCAGTCCCCAGGCTAATCGACCCGTCTGTCAATCTTGATAAATTTGTCCGTCCCTTCATATGGGGCAACTTGCAGTAGTTTTGCAAACTGGTTGATTGGTCTCAAGACCTATCGACCCATCTGTCCCAGTAATGGATTTTCTTCATCATTTTAATAGTATAATATTCTGTTAGGTGAGCGTCGGGTATTCAATTATACAAGGGCTAGGATTTTTAGAATTTTTCTATAAATAAAGACCTTATAATTTTAGTTATTATGCGAAAAGTTGAATCAAATAAATGAGATAGAAAAATATCGGGAGCACCAAGATAATCATTGAGCGGAGAAACATGGTTTGTTTCAATATTCGAATTATAGTTGTCAAGTTTTAAGGTGTTTTTTGTCTCATTATTGTACACTCTATAATTATAGTAGATTATCACTTTCACCCATGGATGTAGATAAGTTGTGGCGAATCATGTAAATCTTTGCACAATTTTTTCTTTGATGTGTGATTTCGTTTGCGTTTAAAAATTAATAATTAAATCTCAACATATTCTTATCTTTTCTGTGGTGGGCACTTTAGTTGTGGCCACAAATATTATTCACTCTCTCTCTCTCTCTCTCTCTCTCTCTCTCTCAAAAATCAAACTTGCATCCACCTCTAAAAACATATTAACTCACCTAAATTCTCTTAACACTTTTTACATTATTGTGGACTCTTATTATTTTGAAAATTTCACATCATTTTCTCTAACATTAGCCTGCATGGGGAATAGATCCATAATTATGGACAAGTATAACGTGTTTTACATCATTATTTAAACACACACACACATATGATGTTTTGTTTATCATATTCAAATATATTAATCAAGCTAAATTTTACTGAGCCGAGCTTATTCTAGCTCAAGCATGGCATGTTTAATTATCAAGCCCAAATTCATGATCCAGTTCAGTTCCAAGCTTATTCTAGCTCAAGCATGGCATGTTTAATTATCGAGCCCAAATTCATAATCGAGTTCAGTTCCAAGACACAATCAAATGGCCCGAACAAGGTGTAAGTAAGCCGATCAAGTTGCATCTATATATTCATGAGCATTTAATAGTGAAAAATCGTAATTCACATAACAAAACAGTAGATAAACAATGAACTATGTTGATTTTCTTCATAAACCTAGTACTACCAGAAACAGTGCTCCTTGCAACCACAAGCTTAATGACCACCATTAGAACCACAATAATGGAAGTGTTTGGTGTATCTAAAATTATGACTTTTCATATTATAGTTGAATTTATGTGATTATAATTTAAAACCGAGTTATAAATATTTATTAAAATTATGAACTTATAACTTTAAATAGTAGAATTTATGTTTTTTTATTTATAATCAAAATCTACAAACAAATAATTATAAATACACTTATTTAGATTTAGCTAACTTTTTATTGAACTCTAGACTAAAAGCTAAAATACAAACTCAAACAAACATCCTTAATATCACCAACCAAGTCCCAATGAGTAGGCCTAGTGGTTAAGCCTTGAAATTTAAAGGTTTGCTCCCTCCTAGATCTCAAGAACATCTTATATAGTATTAATGTTTTGGGGTTAGTCCATATACGGTTTTTGCGTCGGCTTTAATTAAGTCCCCTATTAGCGGACGATGAATTTAATTTTCTAAGAATTAATCGAGATACGTACAAACTGACCCATACACCCTAGGATATTTTTAAAAAAATATCTTCAACCAACTTTATTCACTACAATATTGAGGAGTTGTATCTCCCCTCAGTCCCCGTGGAGTAATTATTCGTTGCCTACAAAGTATCATATGTCAATTCCACGTGATACTCTCATCTAATATTGAAGCGATAAATTTTACAGTATGGACGTGGTAACTCACTTTTATTTAATGGTTAGGAGATAAAGAATGACTCATATATTGTGAGTTGCAATTGTTTATTGGCCCAGAATACCACGTGACGTCACCTGCATAGTGATCGAAGAGTACTTCATAATTTGGCATCCTCGTGTCCGCCCTTGCCTCTACTCACCAAAAAAATAATGAAGCAAGGCCATGTTTGTAATGCCCTGAATTTTGGATAACATCCAAAGTGACAAAATACTAAAGTTGCGCAAAAAAATGATAAATAACCATACATCTAAAGGTAAAAGTTTTACAACGTTTAAACATTACATTCCAAAAGAGAAAAAAGTAAGACAAAACAAATGGGACTCCAACTACAAAAGGTATTTTTTAAAAAGGTACATAGGATCGGAAAATAAAAATTTTGGCTCACGAGAGCCAAAGTTCACAAATTCATCTACGTACTTGTCAACCACCTCGACCGGCTTGTCAAAACTTTGCATAAAATACCATGAATTGCGATGCCCAGTAAAAATAAAAAATATACACAAGTATTTTGCCGGCAACATGCAAATAAAACACTTAACCGCAAAGATAGAATATGCATGGTGAGATTAATGATGATGATGATGAAGAAGATTGTTTATTTAATTACTACGGATGATTAAACTACGTCATTCTAGGCTCTTTCGATCGAAAGGACCGTCTTAACCCCGATAAAAAACACAGCCAAAGTCTACCGACCGAATACAGTATTCCTTCAATCACAGTGATGAGCTCATAGTTGAATTAAATATCCAACAGTTTCTTCCAAATGGCAAGGACATGGATATCACCACTATATACCTTCGAATCCCAAGTTAAGATCTAATGTGTGAAATATACGATTCACAACCATCACACTATACCATGATCTTCACGTACGCTATATTCCCTTTTGCAATGTTCATGTACACCACGTTCGCATTGGTACACTTAAAGCGGTATACAGCTCAAGGCGTGACACCGATAAAGGTGCGACACGGCTCAAGACATCCATGGACCGAATCCATTATACGAACACCATTAATCTTTAAAATTATCGAAAATATAATGTGTTATTCCCGTAACCCAAACCCGATGAATGTGAACATACAATCTCGTGGTATAAACACTAACTTGTCATTTTTATCATGAATTCTTATGCATGATGTAAAACTAACATGTGCATACCCAATTTTTATAATGTTATGATTCATATTCTCATGCAATCCGTGTAAGCATGCTAAGTATTATAATTTCCAACACTAACATGTTAACATGCCTTAATCACATTATCTTCAACATTATCCTTTCACAACTATATGCACATAAACAATTTAACATAACACGATAAAAACATGACAAAAGGCACTTAAAAGATCACCTTAATTTTCCAAAGAACTAAAATCATAGTAGTAAATAAATAAATTTGACCTCTGTAATTTGAGGTTTAAAAATAGCAAGGTATCACTAAAATATCTAAATATTTGCCGGTAACTAATTTACCATGTCCCCTACACTTCTCATTAATAAAACTTCTATTGAATTCTCCTCTAAAACTGAGTTTAAGTTGAAATAAGAAAAAAAGACAGATCTGGTATGTCTTAGAAACAGAGGAAAGAATCTAGCACCAAACTTTAAAAAATCCAAACATTGCCTTATTTTATAGATATAGTTTTTGCTAATATTTTACAAAAATAGATACGGATGTTAGAGAACTATGAGACTTAACCTTACTCAAACTATTGGCATTTTAAAAATAATAATTTTTAACTATAGAGTGTCTAGATTTGGCACACTTGAATACCAGAAATTTTACCATATTTCTGCTTTTCGAGTGATTCCAGTGAAGTTAAAAAGATAAGATAGAAATCAAACTTTTCTCATTGGTTTCATGTGTAGAGTAATTTTCTACAAGAAATTATACTATTTTAAAGTCGAATGTTCAAAATAGTGTTTTGGTCATTTTGAAAAATAAAATTTTTAAAACATGAAGAACTTGAAACTAGGATCCACAAAAATTCGTGCATACAAAAGACATCACCATTAGACAAAAAGATTTAGAGATTAAAAAGATGAGATTTGACCCAAAAATAAATTTGTACAAAGTATGAAATCTCTATAGAATTTTATGGGGCTAAACAATAAATGACACATGCATGACTCTTTAGGCTCTTAATTCTTCTATGTATGACTATATCCCTCATATATATGGTTTATATATGATTTATAGATCATTTTTTATAATCAAAACTCAAAATAAAAAGAATGTTAGAAGGAGAAAAAAAAAAGAAAAGAGAAACAGATTTGGTTCATGCCAACATCTCATGACAAAGAGATGTATGAACCCTCTTTGAACATTTGATACCAAAGATTTGCATGAGATGGAAATACAAGCATATATAAATTAGTTTCTACTACAATTATTCTGAAGTGATGAAAAAATGAAGATGACGTGATGAAGAAATGAAGATGACTTGATGAAGAACCCTCATGGTAGAAGACCAAATGACACTCAAAGGAAGGCTTCCCTTCTTTCCTCTTATTTCTCTTCTACCTTCTGTTTCTCTCACTATATTCACTCTATATCACTCCAAGTGTGGCCAGCCAAAGATGGGAGGAGAGGGCTGAAACGTATAAAAGTAAAATAGTAGGGGAACTATGATTGCATGTGTAAGAATGAGGCCCAATGCATGCACATGCATATATCCATGAAATGACCAAAGAGACTTTTCTTGTGCAAGGGAGGAGGTGGCCGGACAAAGGGGCCATGAGGCTCAATTGCTGATTTGTGTATATTTTTGTATTATGAAAAGGATCCATGATGGTATAATTATACCACATTGTTAAAAAAATATTTAAAATAAGCTTAAGTTATAAAAATAGTCACTTTTTTAATTCAATTTAATATAATTAATAAAATTATAGTTGATACATTATATCTATAGTTTAAAATTATTATTGTAATATTTGAATACATACATATGGATGAAATAAGTAAAAATAAATCTTTTTTTGCAAGAATCTCTAAAATAAGCTTTTTAATTAAAAACTAGTATACATAAATTTTTTTAATGAATTTAAGCTATGTGAACATCTTATTTAAATCAAATTAGATTTATAAAATTTTAATTTTTGATAATTAATATATATATATATATATAAGGCATTGTTTGGTTTAAAAGAGAAATTGGGTTACCAGTGTTTTTTAATTGGGTTTTTGGGTTTATCATCAAGAATTAGGCCTTTTGTTTAATTTGGGCTCAAGGGATAATATGGTTGGCCCAATTAGGATTTTAGGTTAATGAATTTTTCTCAAGATTCATGAAAAAAAAATCGGAATGAAAATTTATTCACGCGTAGGCACAAACTAAATTTTTGAATATTATAACATATGAAAATTAGACAAGTAGGCACAAACTGAATTTTTGAATATTATAACATAGGGAAATTAGACAAGTAAGCGCATAAGCGCGCGCGCGCGCACACACATATATATATATATATACATATATATATATATATATATATCCAACACATAAACACAAGATTATTTATTTATTTTTTTTAACTTATGTATTTTATTTGTATTATTTTTTTTAATTCAAAATTCCGGATCATTACAATGTTTGTTTCTATAGATTAACAAGAGTTGAAGTAAACTAGAAAATGTATTAGACCCACATTTTTAAAATTTATCATTGAGTTAATTAGATTGGACTATTAATCCTTGTAGGGAGGCTAATAGTCCAATATTCGTTGGATTATTTATTTCACCTCTTCTCTTAGGATTGTTGTTCCCACATTCGCATTATTTTATCTCATTATCCAATGGTAAAAAATAATTGTTCTAACTCATATTTTATATTTTTTCTCACTTTAACCAAACATAAAATAAATAATATCATAGTACACATAATTCCATTCATTATTCCTTGGTAATAAGAAAATATGTGAAACCTACCTATACTTTTTTCATTTATCCTATTCAATCTTAATGGGTACATCAAACATGACCTAAAAGAGCTGGTGCCCTCTAAAAAACAAAAAATTTGATAATATAAAACAAATTAAAACAAAAGATTTTGAGAACACAAAGTAAAGTTGCTGCTGGCTGAGAGGAAGCAATGCCAAAGAAGCCAATAACAGTATTTGATGTTTTGGAAGCGCCTGAAATCCATGGTGCTTGACATATGGAAGAGCCTTTAATTAACACAAGGACCCTTAATTTGGGTGTTAATCTTCTGCTTGACACAAGAAGAAGCATCATCAGGGTTGAAGAAATTAGTCAAGAAACCAAACTTCAAAAGACAAAAAAGTAAAAAAACTTCGACCAAATAATAAGACAAAAATTCAATAAAGACAAAAAATAAGAAAGTTAGACAAAAGTCAATAAATAATTATTCCAAACGGACCCTATCATGTTTAGTCTAATGAAACCACCAAAATCCTCTAATAGCCTTTTAAATGGAGAATGCGATAAGCTAAAAGAGAAGCATGAAGTCAACAAATCTTATCAAATGTGTGATGGTGCTATCACCATACCTAATTAGCCTTTGCCAAGTTCAAATTCATGTTAGTCAGCGGTTAGCATATCCAACCATACTAGCTATTAGCGAAGTAAAAGCACACAAAAATTAGGAGCTTTTATTACTGAGCTGGTTGTTTTGGAGATCCAGTCTGTATTAACAAGAGGAGCTTCCTCTTTGTTGGATTTGTATCAGGGTTTGTTGGATTTGTGTTAGGGTTTGAGTTAGGGTTACGTTTGGATTTGATTCTTGGACAAACCTCGCAGTGATTAGAGATAGAATCGAAGAGAGCTCGTCATCAGACATTATTGTGAAACCAAAAATCTTAAGTCTAATAATGTCATGACCCTGAGATGGTCAAGTTTACCATATTCGTAGATAATCTACCATGGGAGATCCACCAACAATGGCTGGGTGAAATCTTCAGGCACTTTGGTAGAGTCTGTAACCTCGTCATCCCAAAGAAGAGAAGACTGAGGAGTGAAACCAGATTCCGTTTTATGAGATTCAAAAGAGAAGGGGCTACAAATTTTTCCATTGAACACTACAATGGTGTCTGGTGCCTTGACAGAAGACCAAGTGTTAGCAGAGCAACCCTTGGCTCAAATGGAAGGGATGAAGTGAGCAAGAGAATGGATTGGAGGGTCAAGGCATTTTACAACGAACCAGAGAATCACCACAGAGAAGGAAGCAAGAGACACAAATGGAGGATTCCAATAGTAGTGCAAGAAATGTGAAGGAAGATTTCATTGAGGCAACCAAAACTGATTTAATGGACTAAAAATTATGCGGTGGGGGTTGTTAAATACTTGAATATCATCTTCTCTATTGGAAAAGCCATGAAACAAGGAGTATTGTCTATAAAATTCAGTCCTTTAGGGGGTCTCAAGGTTCTACTGCAATTCTCTAACGAAGAGGAAAGGAATTTATTCTTATTAGAGGGCAGAGACTAGTTAGAAAATTAGTTTGAAGTTGTTTAGAAGAGAAGCTATATGGAGACTAATTTTTCCAGAAGAGTATGGCTTCACATTGAGGGTGTCCCCCTTCACGCTTGGAATGTAAACACCTTCACAAAGATTGGGGAGTCATGGGGTAAAGTGACCAGTGTGGATGGCAGAATAAGTCTTAAACAAAATCTCGAGGTAGGTAGAGTGTTGATTTCTACTGATTATTATGATTCTATCCATCAAACAGAGGCCCTCAAGGTTGGTAAATTCATCCATAAGATACGGTGCTCTGAAGGGAATTATAAATGGTTACACATTTGGGGGAGCCCTGCCCCAAACCCACCAAATGAGGCAGACAATCAAAGCAACAAGCCTAGCTTACCATCTCAAGGATCAAGCCACAACACCGGACCTGGGGAGCGTGCTGCGAGGCAAGGGGCAGCACGCTCATGCTGCGCCCTTTGGGACACGTTTTTTAAGTATATTTTTATGATCCAATCCGTTTATTATGTAAAACACGTCGAGTTTGTATAAAATATAAAAATTTAGATTCATCGGATACCTGTAACTAAGTGATTGAATAAGATCTCCTAATGTTGTTTTATAAATAAATAAATAAATAAAAATTATAATTTTTAGAAAAATATTGTTAAAAAAAATGTTAATCAATCACTTAGCGACAAGTATCCAATGAAGCTGAATTTTAATAAATTAAACAAACTCGACGTGTTCTACGTAATAAACGGATTAAATCATAAAAATATACTCAAAAATCATATCCCAAAAGGCGCAGCACGAGCGTGCTGGGCCTTGCCTCGCAACACGCACCCCAGGTCCCCACAACACCATACCAGTGATTGGTGTTGGTATCCCAGATCCATACCCTGAGAGATCAGCATACAAGAAATTAGGAAGCAAAGGGATGATGACATGGCGTTTGTAAGCCAGGTGGACAAATCTATTGATGACTAACAAGATAATGCCAGACACCAGGATGCTAACTGATGAGAATAGGGAAGAGAGTCCATTGTTGCCTGTTACAACAGACCCTCAGCAGTCCAATTACAGCTTTAAGAAGGTTGAACTAAGCCCAAAAGGCTTAACCCAGAAATCTTGCACCTTTTTAGAACCTGTAGAGTCTCGACCCTACTGAGGTAAATCAGGAGTTGGTGAGGCTTAAGTCTGACCTGAGACGGGACAGCCTAGGGAGAGAGAGAGAGAGAGAGAGCAACTTAAAGTTAAAAGGTGTATTTAGCAATTTTTGTGTGTATTTAGAATCACCTGCCAAATGAGGGAAAGCATTAGGCAACACTTTATGTGTGCAATTGCAATGTGCACAACGTACTTTAGAGAGTGCAACTGTACTATAGTCCTCAGGTAACCTGTTAACTAACAACACAAACAGAGAAGTCACCAAAAAACAACATTGAAACTTAACACAACGAGATAGATAAGATTTATCAGCACCAAAGCCAACCAAAAACCACACATAATAGTTCAGAAACTGAAAGGTTCATAGAAGAAAGTTTTAAGATTAATCTTCCTTCCCTAGCAAAGTGAGAAGGAAGGCCTTGTGCTCCCCAGAAGTCTTCTTGCCAACCGCATGATCAAGAGTCACACTGTTTCTTTTGTAGTAAAGCTCCTTGATATCCTTCAAGTCCTTCTCAGCTCTCGTAACGATCACCCGAGTGAGCGCATCTTCATCTGTCCCAGGCTGATTGAGAGCATTTCGCAGTACCTAAAGCTCAAAAGGTGTTTGTTAAAACTTCTCAATAAAGCTTTTCGTATTTTTCATTTTTCAATTTGTGTTAGCTTGTATGTCGCATTTTCTTCGTTCCACTTCGGGTCGAAACAATTACAAAGATTTGTGTTTCAATAGACTCCTTTTTAGTGCTTCTGAATTTCATTTTTCAATCATAAAGTTCTACCATAAATCAATTTGATTTTTCATTTTTCAGCAGTGTTTTTTTTTTAAAGTTATTTTAAATTAAATAAATAAAAATTTTATTTAGTAAATTTTAAGAGCAACTTAAAGTTAAAAGACAATAAACCAAAAGACACTTTAAGTCAAAAAGTTATTATAATTTTTTAAATTTATTTTTACATATTTAATATAGATCTAGTTTGATAGATCTTTCCGAGTAAGTTTTAAAAATATAATTGTTATTAAAAAATGTGTGCAAAAAGTAATAATATTTTTAAAAATTATATAAAAGTATTTTAGATTAATAATCAAAAAGATAAAAAGACTAAAACTCAATGAGTAAAAAGACAAAAATATGAAATTAAAAAGCTTAAAACTTATCTTAATTTTAAGTCAAAAACTTTAAACTCAACTTTAAGCTTTAAGCTGATAGCCAAATGAGCTCGTTGAATTTAGCTAACAACAATAAAGTGAGTACTTAGAACCACTCCAACAAAATTTCTAAAGAAGTCAACAATTTTTAGCTAATTTGTATTATATTTAAAGTCCCAATAAGCTCTCTAAGGGCTTTGTATTTTAGCTGTTATCTTATTGCTAGCCAAAAAATATGGTGACAGTACATCCATAAAATATTTAATAGACAAGATAGAGTGTACTTTTTTGTTATACTCTTAACTAATCGAAATAATTAATAATGATGAAGATGTTGTTAGCCAAACGAGCTTGTAAAATGAAATAATCTTGTCTAAAATGGGTAAAATGTCCCATTTATAAATTTTTATTATATTTATTATATAGATGGCACGCTACTTGAAAAACAAAATCAACGTATTAAATGACATTAATTACATAAATCTATTAGAAAGTAATATAAAATTACGTAATTTTATAGTAAATATAATTATTTGAAATTAAATACTTTACCATATAAAATAACATAACTTGTTGACACAGCATTTTTAATCTTCTTATTCTAATTGATGGAGCCTGATTTTTCCCTAAAATCATTAACAAACTTATTAATGCTTTTCAAACATTGACTTTTAATTGGCATAGCTCGTCCTAGATCTGATTATTCGGATCTGGTCAATCAATAATAATTGTTAAGCCTAATAATTGAGCCTTCTTACGGTTTGATTGATCATTTAAAAATTAATTGAAATGTGTATAAATTAGTTCAAAAATTCTGAAATATAAAAAAACAAAAGAAAAACAAAAAAAATTCATATCAGTTCATTGGAGTCTAGTGAAGCCTAAATTTTCAACAATCAAATGAACAGAGAAGAAATCGGTTGCCCAATTCACCATTACTGCGAAAATTATTAGGTAATTTAACACTGTATGTGCACTATGTTTTCTTTAAATTAATGAAGATATTTGATATATAGCTACTAATTAAATGTGTCATTGTTATCTTTCTTTAATTAGTAAAAATAAATCTCACTCAAATTATTTTCATATTTTAATATATTATTATATGATAGTAGCATATGGTCATATTTGTTTTATGGGATCATGCATCCTACATATTTTCTAATTCGGTATTTATTTGCCGGACAAAGAAATGGGAATAAGAGTTGGGAGATCTGTGATATCCAGATACTTTAGTCTGTCATTTGTAGTTTCCAAATTAGGTCAACTGAATAAATTTTACTAAATATATATGTGGAATTAAATGACAGAGAGAACTGATATTTACCCATGGTAGAATCGTCAAAATTATGCTTTTTTGAATTATTTTTCCACTAAATTTAACTGTGAAAATTAATTATATTTTTTTAAAAAAAATTTATCCTATAGTAATTAAATATTATAGAAAATTGTGATATAATTTACCTTCTATAATTGTGGTGTTTAATATTATTGAAACTAATAGTTTTTAGATTACAACTTGTAGTAAAATTTATAAGTATTTAATAAATATACTAGTTTATGGCTGAAACAAGTTATTTATAAGAAAAAAAAATATATTATAATTTATTATTAAAATTAATAAGAAAAAAAATAAAAACTACTTCTAATAACTTTGCTAAACACCTTTAGTCTTATCTGTGATATGACAGTGTAATTAATTCTAATACATAATCTCATTATGTTCAATCTTTTATTACATCTTTTCATTCATTTTTATTCTATAGTATAACTCAAAACTTTTTTTGAATAATAATTTTATTTTTATAAAAATAATCTTACAATGAAACCAAGATCATAAGTAACAAAAAAAAAAAGACTATGGACAAAAATTAGTAAAGCCATGTGATTATAAATTTTTTCTCTCTTAGAGAATGTTATAAATGACACTTGTTTTACTTAGTAAAAAATTAATATGTAATTTAAAACACAACAACTCATATCTTTTTGCTCTTTGTATATTTCTACTTCAAAATAACTGTGTATATAAAGATTAAATTTATTTTATTTTTTTATATCAATAAAATTAAATTATAATTTAAAAATGCACGTACATTTGTACATTTATGTTGCAAAATACAAAATTAAATACACTTTTTTGATAAATTTCAATTATAATATTTATTCTAATGCAACAGGAGTGTGTCCTATGTGACGTATCAAAAGTGATATAATACTCCTAGCAAAACTGACAAAGAAATCGTACCAATTTTGGTGATGTCGTCACGTGTAGGAAAATTAAACGGCAAAGGCGACACGTGGGACGAATTCATTAGATCAGGGTGCTGAAAACCGTAACTACGAAGCACTTGATTATCAGCGAAATTCAAGGCCCTCTCCATCCCAACCCGGCAGGAATCGCCGCCGTACGCAGGGTTGTGCTCCCCATTACACGGCTGACACCCCGTGAAGTGCGTCACGAACGGCCGCCTCCAGCTTCCCTTCCCGTACTTGGCGTTTTTTAGATACACCTCCCTCACCACGCCGTACTTCCCGCTCATCTTCTCCGCCCTCCGTCGCCGCAATTTTCGCTCTCCCTCCTCCATTCTCACGTAAATCTCCGTGATGTTATCCATCGTCCCCACTATATCTATCCAGTACCCTTGGAAATAATACTCCCCCTCTATGTAAATCTTGCCCCCCCATTTCTCTTCCTCTTTCAACAGCAAGTAAATCAGAGCTGATTGATCGTCAGATGACGGAAACATCTTGTCTGGAAGAATCGATCTTTGGATTCGTCCCCATTTCTCAAATTCCGGTGACTGGGGGCCCATACTGGCCCACACTTGCATAAAATTCATCGACCATTGACAGTTTCGGATGAGGAACACCCCGGCGTTCACGCCCACCCAACTCTTCTTCTCGTAAATCAAGTGACTCCACCCGTGCACCACAAGGTTGTGATCTCTGTACCTATTTGAAAATTAAACAATAAAACTGTAAATCAATAGAAAATTAGAGATCAATGCTGCAAGCGAACACAAAAACTACACTCTTTTTCATGTTTTGTTCAATTGTTAAAAAAATTATATGAGAAAGTGAAAAAAAAATATGTAGAGGAATTAGTTTTCATTATTTGCTTAGTTTGAAAAAAATTAATAGAAAATTTAATTTAAACTTTCTCGTTATGCATATCCATATGTTTTTTACAGAAGTTATTTGATGAAAAAATATTTCTTGTAAAAAAAATATTTTTCTAAAAAACTCCTCTTTTTTTTTTTGTATCAACGGAACACATGCAGAAAAATAAAATGATTAATTTTTTCTTTTTTTGTTAAATAAACGAAGCCTAAGATTAATTTTAATTTTGCACCCACTTCGGACTTTTTATCTCGGTGCAATAGACTAAGGCGGGTCTATCCTCCGTGACTCACAGCTTATCGGCCAACTGTGCTAAGTGATTCAATTGCGAAATCAATTCAACAATTAAATTGGGAAGCAATCAATAAGGATGAACTAGGCAACCAGCTAATTGAATCGCACAATTTTAAAAACACTGAGTCTTACACTTACACACGCGCGAGACCCGAAATGAATGATTTGCACACCTCAGCCTCAGCCTCAGCCTCAGTGTGCGAAACTCACAACTTACACCCAGTTAGTAGTTAACTGGTTTCTGGAGCAAGTTCCTTAAATTCTTTGTGCTTCAACTCTTCTCCGCACGCACAAGGCTTTTTTTTTTTTTGGGCCCAGCTGTGAACATATAAGGTCTTGTTTGGTAAATAATTTAAAATTGGCTTAAAGTTAAGCTTTTTTTTTCTTTTTGTTTAATGTTTAAAAAACCAAAAAAAATTGTTTTTCAACTTGAAGGCTTTTAGCATTTTTTCTCTTTTAACATAATTTTTTTTATATTTTTTAAAATATCGTAACTTTAATTATACAAATTATTTTTTATAAAAATTATATTTTTAAAATATACTAATTAAAATATATCAAATAAAATCCATATTAAGTATAAAATTATTTTAAAATAAATTTTAAATAATTATAAAAACTTGAAACAAAATTTTTTATTTTTAACTTAAAGTCTCACCCAATCTCTCTCCCAAACCTACTTTTAGCTTTATAAACTTAGAGTAATTTTAAGTAAAAAAAAAACTTAATTTAAAATTAAGTTGTCAAATCAGACCTAAGCCTAACAAATTGATTCCATAGATAATTCTAAAAAAATGATAATTTTCAAACTGTGGGGAACAAAAAAATTGCTTCTTGTTTTGAAATAGTCACGAGAGTCCAACAGTACCTTCTCAATGGGAGCTTAAACTCCATGTCGGTGAACACAGCGTCCGAATCGACCCACCAGATCCACTCGGCCTCCGGGTGCGCCACCATGGCGGCTCGGACGAGGGGCAGCTTCGCCCAGTAAGAGCGCATCTTCGGGTGCAGAAAGCTGTTACTGTAAAAGATGTCGTAGCCGTGGATTCGGCAATAGTCAACCTTGTTCTTGAACAACCTCAACAGGAGATGGTCGCCTATGGGGTTCTTGCACGGCGACGGCTGTGATCCTGTGAGGAGGAGAATCCGGCCGCCGCCGCAGTCACCTGAAGCGAACGCCGGGTGAAGGTTGAGCCACTCTCGCCGTTTCTCGTCCCAGTTTTGGATAGGCTTCTCGATAGAGTAAGTGAGGTTTGGGTCGTCGTAGAATGTTGAGTTCGGCGGGTCGTGGCGGAGGTCAACGGGTTCCGGCGGCATAGTGCAATCCTGGGCGGCCCTGGTGACACCGTCGGAAGCCAGAATGGGATTTAGGGTTCCAGTCAGGTTAGGCCAAGTGTCGGCGAAGAGCCAAAAAGCACAAACGATTACAGTCATAATAGCTCCTCCGGTGAAGAGTGGCCTTTCTCTGAGTGACCATGAGTATTTTCTGTGAACTGTGTTTTTCGCCATGGTTGTTGATGTCAAGAAACAGAGAGGTCTCCGGCGAGCACAGAAGTATGGAATTATGGAAGGAAGGGTTATGGGGAATAATAAAGATTGCTTTATTAATTATTAGTTAAATACGAGTAAGAATCTTATTGGTTGATATTTTTTAATTATTGATATGGAGAATCTAGAAGTAATAGTTTCAAGCCAAGAGTAGACTAATCAAATTAAAAGGGGACATGCTTGAATACTTTAAATTAAAATTAGAAGAAGAAGAAGAAGAAAAAGAAGGTTGAAAAAAGAGAATATTTTAGTTTGTTATTAAATAAAAACAAATAGTTTCAGACCCCTCGATCTGACTGCACATCCTGAACAACATTTGGGAAGAACCATATATATGAACAGTCATTGCTCACTTCAAATTCAGTTGCTTCGAATACAAAATCTAAACTAGCCCTAAAATTTGATATTTCTATTCCAAGTGCACAAAACTTAGTTCGAGCATTCTGTTATTAAAAATAATATATATATATATATA